>JAJUPC010000734.1:0-97854 GCA_023614405.1 Avena insularis | reverse complement strand
AACCAATTGCCATGATTTTCTTTAGATTATTATTTTGAGGAGAATTATTTAGTGTGCTATGATGAGGAATATGATACACTTTGTTGTTGGATCAAAAGTTTTATTTTTACCTTTCTTCAATGTTTTAGATGATGAACACAAGGAGCCAAACTCGTGCCACCGCTTAAGCTTCTCGGCCGCTCAGAACGCATGGGGATATGGTTCAAGAATGAGGCCCATCGTGATCGCTTCAACATGATCAAGAACCACAAGTGAAGGCCACCAAGTGGGCTTGCCCCATCATATTGAACCAACTCGGTATTCTTGATGATTTTAATTTACTTTGCAATAGAGCTGGCCTGCAAAAACTTTGTGTACAATGATGTACCTACTTATCGCCGCTTAACCATTGAATTCCTTAGTTCATTGCAAAGCACCGTTAAACAATGGCAAGGATAGGATACTATTTCTTTCTGTCTGATGAACAACAACTACACTTTAACATTAGATGAATGGTGCACATGTTTTAATTTGCCAAACAATGATATTCATGCTTTACGCGTATCTTTTACTGGCTTAAGTCCTTCCTCGATCAATACTATAATGGAATGAGTTTCACTAGTAGAGTGAACAAGGGAAGAATATTCAACATCCCGCAATTGCTATTTGTTCTATGTTATTGCTAACACTTTGCATACACGTAATGAGTTCACGAGACTCAACGAGGAGGACATCCTAGTCCTTGCAAAGGCTGCTTACAACAACTGTAGCTTGTCACTCAACTTGGGAGCCATCCTTGTGCGCTACCTAGAGAACCAAGCCTCAAAGCCAAGGGCCAATCACAGGAGGAGGCATTATCACCGTGCTTGCCACTGCCCTAGGCCTCGACCTAGGTGAGTTGCAACCCGTACTAGGTGAGACACGTATTGGTTTCTCCACCTTGAGAGCCTGTGGAATGCTCACTAGGAGAGATGGTGTTTATTACCTGCATATTGCTGGAGCTAGGCGTATCTACCCCGCTCCTATGCCTCATGGTCTTTTCTCTATCGAGGAAGGACGTTTGCTATATGATGGTTTGAGAAACACCAACCCGAGGAAGAGATCCTGAAGAGGACGAGGATCAAGAAGTTTCTTATCAAGAGGAGCAGCTACAAACCCGGTTACATACCAAGATTTCCAAGAACTTGGAGGGACTGTGGAGAGGATTCACAACCTCTCTTTGAACCTCCGAGAATCAACAAGTAACCACTCAACTCAATTCGCGAACTAGAGTAACGACTTTTTCCCGCCACCACAATAAATTGAAGGGTTTGCAAAAGCCTAAGCTTGGGGAAGTTTCCTCATGTATCTTTACATGGCGTTCATTTGCTTTTATTTATTTTTAGAGGTTGTGTTTTTATTTGAGTTTATAAGCACTCATGTTGGTTTCTCCAACACTTTATCTTTAGTCCTTTCTATTTGCTTTCGAAATTTTCTAGCCAAGCTTTGCCGCCAATTTTTTATTCTTTAATTTTCCTCTCTTAAAAATCACAAAAAGATTTCTCCATTTTTCCTTATTCTCCCTCTTCCTTTTCTTTCCGCCTCGAGGTCTTCATATATTTGCAGGAGAGTGGTCGACTTCGAGTTTCCAAGAAACAAATAAAAAAAGGAAGAGAGAAGTGGAACCAAACATGAGAGGTATGCCTTATGACTCCCCACTTTTGAAGTTTGAGAAACCCATGCTAGTTAGTAGTAAAATGTTGAGATGTTATATTGGCAGAGTGAGTCTTTGTATTGTAGTAAGATTTTTGTTTGCATGGATATTTAATTGGGTACGTTTTGTTCCAGCTCTCGTAATTAACCGAGTCTTGCCTAAAAATTGCTAAACAATTGTAATAAGAAAAAGTCTCCCAATTGAAGGCTTGGGTGTTGTAGTGCTTAGTCTTGAAGGCTTATTTCTAGAGATACTCAACACCACTAAAAATATTGATTGACTTGATAGCTCTCTTTTAAAGGATTTGTTCGACTGAATAATGTTTAGCAGTTTTTGTGAGCATGCCAAAGTTTGACTTGTTAATCATAAGAATGATATAGCTTTATGTGTGTCGAACTTCATGGGATGTCAACAACTTCGCTGGCCCACGAACGATCTTAATGGAGGAAACTCCTAGATTTCGGCTATGAGTTGATTAAACACTTGTAGCAACAATGCTATGGTGGGTAAGATTATTGGCACTCCCGGGTAGCTGTAATCATGATGGAATTACTCCTCTGGCTGTTATGAGAAATCATTATGCAAAAGGATTAAAAACCTTAGTGATGCCACGAGTGTCCATCACAGCCCGATAAACTAAATATTTTTTTTGGCATTCTCTCAATTACTTAAAACTAAAATTCTTGAAGGACAATGAATAGAAAAGTAGTGCTTGAAAAGTCTTGATTTATTGATGTGGGAGATTTGAGACACACTAGTATATATGCTTTTCATGACAACTCTCACACTCTTAATTTACATGATTATACTTTACTGTTCAAAGGCAAGACTATGAGTTGATTACTTGACATTGAATAAAGTTTACTCATTTGAATCATCCATGCTTACAATAATTTTGCTGCACTATAAGGATGCATGAAACCCGTATGATATGCTTGCCATTGCTCTATCTATGCTGAAGTTTTTTAGATTTATAAAATGGAGGAAACATGAGACTACTAATCATGAGTAAGATCATCATCTCGTTATTTTAGTTTAAATTGAGTTCCTTTTTGATTTTGGTTTTCTTGCTCGATGATCAAGTTTAAGCTTGGGGACGTTGATGGCTGAAATATAGCCATATAACATCCATTTAAACCGGATATTAGTCATATTCTTGATGAAATATCTCTCTAAACCTGCCACTAATGCTAATATTCAAAGGGTATGCAATCCTTTCTTTGTATTTTCCCCACAAGCAGTATAATGTCGCTTAGCGAGGAATCACTACATTAAAGTCAAAGATATGAGATTTCAAACTACCAGAAGAAACCATGAGCCTTACATCTAGGCGCATTCTTAACGAATTAATCACATCGGTCGAGGAGGAAATTCCGACCGGAGGCTCCTAGCCGTAGGTTGGTGCCGCTTAATCGTTAGGTCAAACAGAACAAAAACAACTTTCATGAAGGGACCCTTATATAAAAGTAGAAACCCCATGACGCAGAAAGCAGAGTTCACACCATCCGTAAGTCTCGCTTACGATCACCGAAATTACCCAGAGATTTCCAAATTCTTCTCCATCTCTATAGCCATATTCCACCACTTGTATGCTAGTAGAACTCTTCCTCATTGGCTATATTATAAGACTATTGCTATCAATCTTATGATTTTATTGCACATTGTGATTGCTGATCTCATCTCTATGTGTGAGTACTGGCCTGCATTAAGGGCTTGGCCTAGCCATGTAGCAATCAGGTATGTGAAATTACCCATATGGGATCGTATAGTTTGTATGCCATGATGATTTATTGTATCCTCTGCCTCAATCCAAGGACTTGTTAGGTGCCCAAGACCCCGAGGGTCGAGCTGCATAGGAGTAAGGAGTGATGACCCATCTATGTGCTGGGAACCCAAAGGATGTATGGGCAGACGTGTGTGAGGGATTTGTTGGGATTAATGGTGACATCACTATGTATATCATTAGTTCCTTTTATTCTATGGATGAAATTAGTAGGTTATTGCTACAAGGGGTCAGGAGGCACAGCAATTATGTACTACCATATATAATTTATCTTGCTCTGTCAAGTACACTATTACTTTATTTCTAATTTTATTTCCATCGATGTTTTCACAATGTACAGTGAAAACCAAACGCCCTAGGCCCTCTCTCCATCATCCATAACAACAAAAGATGCAAGCTATCGTCCGTGAAACACAAAAGGAATTCTAAAACCTCAAGGTCCATTAAAGTAACTTTACTAATGCATTCGCTTCCCCGAGATTCGTCTGATAACCTAGGCTCATTAGGGAAAAAGAAGCTATATCACATCCGTAATCCGGATCGAAGGTATCAACCTCGTCACACTTCGGTAGGAATGAAGGCCCCCGCTGTGGCCGGTTGCATCACGCCTGTCCCATGCCCTCCTCATCGCCGCCGCCGTTGTCCCTCCCAAGTAGGGTTGTGTCCTCAAGCCTTCCTCCCCGCCATCATCATCCCATCGCCTTCTTTCTTCCTCCTTAAGGTGTCATTAAGATCGCCATCACTTGGTCTTGGTGAGGATCCATGTTCTCGCTCCACAATTGAGAAGGCTCGTAGGGTAATCAAATCTCGCTTTCACCTTATACATCATCAAGATAACCGGATTGATATGCTCTGAGCCTCCGACAGTATGGTAAACACCAAGGAAGCCACAAGCAGTCAAATATTTGACGCCCATAAGCTTGGAGCCGCCAATGTGTTCCACAGACAAGTAGTATAACGTTTAATGATAAAAAGTGTGGGTTACCAATCCACCAATGCATCACCTTTGGTCTTGTTGCTTGCGGGCGTATAGTTTGATGAGTAGAGTCACAGACTGGGCTCTACGGGTGATGTAGGGAAGAGAGCCTGGTGATCATTGCCATGTCCAAGACGGGCCAGGAGCTCGTGTCACCTCTCCCCAATAAGTGTGTCAAGCAGAACAAAAAGCGCATAGTAGCAAATGGTCAAGTTCTCCAATGGTGGACAGGGTCTTCTAATAAAAAGTGTTCCGCCAATTATTAATAGAAATAAATTCTCCAAGTTGTTCCAATTGGATGCTTATAGAGGTTAGTAATATTTGTTGAGATAGAAGTGCCCAAAGAGGCAATAATAAAAGTGGTTATTATTATATCTTTGTTTAAGATGAATGTTTATCCCATGCTATAATTGTATTATAAGGAAAACACTTATACATGTGTGTTTTGTAAACATAAAAGAGTCCCTAGTAAGCTCCTTGTTAAAACTAGCTTGTTGGATTAATTGATGACTGTGGTTTCCCATCATGGAGTATTGGATGTCATTAATAACAAGGTTGTATCAATAGAGAAGGATGTAATGGACACTCACCCCATAGTGTTTAGACAGATCAAGCTATTAAGTCTATAATATATAAGCTTTCGATATATAGTAACCTAATCCTTCAATCATGAGGGTTGTAAAGTGAATCAACATCACTGGATTAGAGTACTTTTACGACATCAAACACCATTTCAGAATCGGGTGGTTATAAAGGTGCTTGGCTAGGTATTCGAAGTATGTGTTGAAGCGCAGAATTAAGATTGGACGGGTCCATCCAGGATCTTTATAGATATGTTTCCGGGCCCTCTCGTAAATGTCATCTAGTTAGTTGCAAGCATGTGACTAGGTCACAAGGGGATGGGTATAACACTAACGAGTAAAAGAAAGATTATCAAGAACGAGGTAGAACTAGGTATGAGATACCACATCAAAACCTCTAGTGAATATTTCCATGGACAAAGGGAAGCAACCAATTATATGTTAATGGTTCTACTGATCACTAAGTCATCGCTGAGTATGTGGAGCCGCGCGGATCCCAGATCCCGCCGATGGTTATTGATCTAGAGGTGTCTTCATCATGTCCACTTATTCACGAACCGTAGGGTGACATACTTAAGGTTCAAGTTGTTTTTGGCAGATATTGTGCTGAGACCGAATAGCCCGTGAAATCTCGGATTGGATCCTAGCATTTAGGAGATCCTAATCTGTCCTGAGAATAAGATTCATATAACGGGGATCATTTTCTAAGTTAGGAAATGTTCCAGAAAGGTTTAAGGGGATTCTAGGGCTGGTTGGAATGTTCCGAAGGTTCTAGAAGATATCTTGGAGTTTATTTGAAAACCGAAGATAAGATAAGATATGTAGTTTAGGAAACTTGTGCAAGGACTCTCCCCCCCAAGCTCCCTAGTGCGCTGCCTCTAAGGGGTGGGCCTAGGGTGGGGAAACCCAGGCCACACCCTCCCCTCTATATAGAGGGGTGGAGGCGCCTCCTGCCCCTTCCCACCTAAACCCCAGTCACTTCTCTCTTCCACCGCCTTGCTTAGGCTAAGCCCCAGATTCTTCTCCATTCACCACCACCACGCCTGCCGTGCTACTGGGATTATGCGGAGAAGATCACGACTCCGGGCCGTCACCGAACAGGAGAGGAAGGTCTGGCTCGACCAGCACTGTGACCGTTCATGAAGCGCCAACGCAGCGCCTGGCGTTGATCATCTACTCATCTGAGATCGGCAAGGATCTACTACATCGTCTACTTAAATCTAATCTGCTAACGCCGTTCACGAGGGTTAGTGGCACCGATCTATCTCGTTGCTCATGTCTAGTAGATTAGATCTTTGGCTTTATCTAGATTAGATCCGGGTTTTGTTCGTTTACAGAGAAATTCTTGTTTTCCATGCCAATAACCCGAATAATATTGGGCCCCCAGATAGTAGGCCAGCATTGCAAAATTATTCGGGGGCCATTTCATAGTGTCAGCCGGTTCATGGTGAAGTCGATCGCACATGCTACCTTTCTCCTTGTGGTCGCTATAGAAGGGAGGCAAGGAACTCGTGGGTGAGTTCAGAGTTGCCTATGGGTTACCTCATCGCTTAACCTCACCGCCATGAGTCAAGTCCTTCAAATTCTCGGCCATGGGTGAGAAAGTCAGACGGCCCACCGTGGCAGTGTTCTCCCCACAGACAATGTCCATCCTGAGTCAGACGGTCTTGGACCTCTGTTTATGCTCACCCCTGCTGGCTGCTCAAACGTAAAAAGGTTACTTGTTCATCGTGATACCAAAAAAATTGACCATAAAAACCTAGGCATATAGTTTCTATAATATGATATATGAACGATTCTACGCGGGAAAAATTCAAATCCTAGTCGTGGAGAAACAATAGAAAAAACAAAATAAGCTTCGAAGCTCATCTACTAGACCAATGTTAGAGTTTAAATTATCGAAATCTGAAAACAAAGCATGGATAGGGAGAGAAACATATCATATGTTGATTCTCCCACTCAAACGTAATCTAAATCACAAGAATCAAAAGTTGTAGGATTTTTGAGAGGTTTGAGAGAATATGAGAAGGAAGGAGAGAGTGTAGGAAGACCCAAATTACTTCGATGCGATATAATGACCTATAACGGGCCGGAACTATACGGGATGGAGGGTTGTTCTACCCAGAGAAAGGCAGCGTACGCCATCTGTAGGGTTTCTTATTCAGAAAAATAGCTATACGGGCAATAACCATACTACCAAATCAAAATGATCCTGCCATAGTTGGTCGTTAAACCATCTACTTCGAGATAAATTAAAACTAGACGGAGTATCTATATCAATCGATTTTTTTATTCTCGGCCGATAGTTGGTCGTTAAACTCCTGCATTTTGGATGAAATTCTACGAAGGCATGAGCATATCTATACTAATCGTACCATAATAATTCGAATTTTTATTCCGCCAGAAGGTCCTTAAACCTCAAGATTTTGCAGATGAAATTCTACGGGCTACATTGATATCTATACTCCAACTATATTTGTCGTGGAATTTTATTCCGCCAGATAGTTGGTCGTTAAACTCTCAGTACCTTTAGAAATTTCTGTACTAAGGTTATCGATATCTATAATGCATCAGAAGTACTACCGAATTTTAGATTCCTATTGTATAGTTGGTCGCAAACCTCCGTGTCACAGAAAATTTGTTAATGGCAAAGATAATCATATTGATCGATCTATACGGCTAGAATTTTTATTCCCACCGTATAATAATGTTAAAACCATCAGTAAACATCAAAAAATTCTATTTCTTAGAGATACCTTTCTTATCTCCATAATCTCTAGCAAAATACCTAGTTTTTGTGCGTAAAACGATGAAAATTGTTCAGACCAACATTAGCATATTAAAAGCAAAATTTTAGCTTCGCACAAATAGAAAAACTCAAACTTTATTCTTATTATTATTCTCTACTTATTTAATCGATATTTCTAACGCTTTTGACAAATGATCTTTTTATGGGCGCTGGCTCAAGTCCAAAAAATGTCCGTGGAAATAGTGGTAGGAATGTGATGAACTTCTTATTCTTTTGCTCTACTAAATTAACAAAAATGGGCTAACTCCCATCAAATATTTATTAAGAATGCGGTTGAATAACTCAACCTCTTCTCTCTTCTCGAATTCTTACCTTCCTATTGTCCCTTTATCAATGGGTACTTACCATCGTGAACTCATTTGCCTTCAAGTGGAACATATTTTTCTCCCGCTTCAGCTTCTTTGAAAATACCCTGATGATTTCAAAGATCATAAACATTAAAGATTATCTTCCTCCTCGCAAGACAATCTAATCGATGCACTGTAGTACTAAGGAAGGGTCTTCCAAGTATTATAGATAATCTTTCATCTTCTGGAATTTCAAGAATAATAAAATCAGTGGAAATAACATGTTCATCTATCTTAAGTAAGACATCCTCAATCACACCACACAAGTTGTTTAGTGGACTTGTTTTCACCATCTCGTGAAAGTGATAGTAGTAGAGAATACTCCCCTAATCCTAACCTTTATAGAGAGTGGAGTATGGCATTACACTAACTCCTCGCCTCCTAAATCATAAGGCATTGTGAATATCAGTTTTACCTATTGAGCATGAAATAGTTGCTATTCCGGATCTCTAGATCTCTAGACAACAAAGATCCCATTAGCAGTGATAGCTAGTTACCATGGCAACAGTTTCAAGCTTATTTCTTTCTTTCTACTAAGAATATCACGAAGGAATTCTAATACTCATAAGTTGAACTTTGATTGCATCCGCAATGGAATTTTGCCGTATCAAGGTCACTAAGTGCCTTTGTAAAAGAATTATAAATTACCTCATCCGGTGCTTTATTTTTTTCTGATCAGATGATAAAGTTTTTTCTCACTTGGCTTACTCTTCTTGTCTTTACCTTTTGGGGGGTCGCTCTTTTGTTTCCTTTCTTTTGTTGGCTATTGCTTTCTTCTTTCTACTACAACAACTCCATCTTCTTTACTTGTTTCTTTATCTTCTTGGATCAACTGGCTCTTTATCTTCTCTTGGATCAACTGTCTCTTCATCGAGTCATAATGATCATCTTGCGCATCATTTTGGTCCTCCTTGGTCTCGCTTCTGCATCTCTGGGCTTTCATCTTTGAGGATCCACCAATGTATCATCTTCTTGGCTTTCTTCGAGCAAGGCTTTTTTCCTCGGTGACCATTTTTTCAGCTTCATATTCGTGGTCCTATGGGTCCTGTAACAACTCGCACCCCTTCTTTTTGTGACAACATTAGCAGGTAAATAGTGAATATCTTCGCTTTCATCAATTAAGAAAATTTGACAACCAGATGCTATTTGCTCACACCGGGTTTCAATCATACTAAGATACTTTATGAAATAATTTTATTTCTTGGCCTATCTCATCATAATTTTCAGGAGTTCCGCCAAAATCTTTTATGTTTTTGGAAATGCCTATGTGTTATTATGAGATTTTGCCCATCGATGCTTTTAATTCTTGAAAAACTTTTCTAGTTTCATCTTCTTCGGCTTAAAACTTGGAACAAATCTTCTTTGTTTTCCTTAGTGTTCAAAAGGTATACCTTTTTCTTTCATAGTTTTATGCATCGTGCATAAGATCGAGTTATCCGGCATCCCTTTTCGCTATTAGTGCCAAAATCAGATTATATAAAGAATCATTCTTAGCCCTAGTAGACATTAATTCCAAACATTCTTTAATAGTTAAAGTATTTATTGATCCTCCGCCGAGAAGTCAAGCAACTCTCTACATTGAGTATTGAGACCATGGTAAAATAAATGGCAAATTGTTAGTTCGTAATAGCCATGATTAGGAATACTATCATCATTCCAAAGAATCTTTCCCACGCCAGGATAGTTTTCTCCTGTGTTCGACTAAAATTTCCTATGTTCTTTCTTAGTTCAGTTACCTTCTTAAAAGGAATAAACCCGCTTATGAATTTAGTAATGCAGCTTCCCAACATTTAATGCAATGGCGTAGGAGAGAGTATAACCAGCCTAGAGCTTTACCTTTAAGAGACCATTAAAATAATTTAAGATGAGAGAAGTCTCGGGAAACCTTTTTGGTCCGAAGCGATGTTATCACATCGCCAAATTCTCTAATGTGTCTTCCTGGTCTTCGCCTTCCCTTCCAATCGAAAGCTTTCGCAAATGTTTAATGATTCCACCATCAAATCGATATTCTCTAACCCGTGATTAGGGAATTATATTGGTTGTTTAAGAAATTCAGAACTTGGAGCACTGTATTCCTTTAGAGTTTTCTTAGGTTTCATAGGAGTTTCTGTAAATAGACATGATTTCCATAATATCACTCAGGTTTTCAACTTCAACTTTATTTGATCTTAAAAGTTTTTCAATAATTTCTTCGCCTTTGAGCAGCACGCTCCATATAATTCCAGCAGGTAGGTCCTACCAGCTGCTTTTGTAGACCCTTTGTCTCCTAAGGAGAGCATTTTGTAGTACCAACACCGAAATGTCAAAGACAAACACTTAGCACTTAGCTCCACGCGAACGGCGCCTGTAAAATAGCTTGATGTCCGCAAGAGCACATATTGTTTATAGATAGTTTCAAGTTCAGAGTATCGATCCACAGGAGCCCAAAGGTAAGTGTTTATTGGTGAAGTCTCACACACCTAAAGTTGTCACAGTTCTAACTGAATCGACCAAGTGTTGAAATAAGAATGGGGTTTTTGATCAAATGCTATAGATTTAAATAAAACTAAAACATAAACTTCGTAAATATAAAGCATAAAAGTAAACAATGACTTGCTTGTTTGTTATTTCAGATGGCGAAAAGAAGGCACAGGAAATTCAATTCATGGTGATAGTGACTGCGCTGCAGTGGACAAGTGGTAAATGTAAAATTATAATCCTATAGATATATATGTAGTGAAAGCAACCCATAATTAGCGGGAACTCCTCTTGGTAGATTTCATCCCAACTTCAATAATCCTACTAGCTCGCTACCAAAACCATGGTCGACACTAGATGATTAAGACCCTTCAGTTGTTAGCTATTAAGCTCCTGGATCGGACTAATGCAATAAGCACAATGGTTACTGTTATCCGCGAGTCAACTAGCTTTCCATTGATATCCCCTGTCACCCGAGGGTCGCCGTCACTAGCAAACGAGATCTTATCTGTAGAATAAGGTATCATGTTGTTTAGGCCCTTAATTGGACAACAAGCATTAGGCATCCAATGATAGTCAAGCACACATATTATAGTAATTAGAATCAATCACAAACTAATGTAAAATATATGAAGGCACATCACATCTCACCAATCCCTACATCTCCCACGCCTAAGGAATTACTCACACATGAGAGAAGAACGGATCATCAATATAATTAAATAAAGGGAAATCGCCTTTGTATTACCATGGAGATCCACAATAAGAATAGAAAAATATCCAACACAATTCAAGATGGAAATAAACAATCTCAAAACCTAGTCTTGCAAGGTGGAGATCCTCTCTCTCTCAATTAAAAGTAGTGGCTATGGGGTGTGTTGGCTAGAGGTCAAGATCATGGAGCGAGATGAACGCCTTCTCCTTCTTTCCATCTCTTCTTTCTCCTTCCGATGGTGTTGCATCGCTGCGTTGTGTTTTCGCCCTTGGTCCCTTCATGGAAGTTGTCCCTTCGGACAAGACGGCGGCATAACTATATTTAAAATAATGGACGGAAAAATATTCCGCCATATAGTTGCACTGCTAAAGTTTCTATGAGCTCCTCGCTTCCAAAGTGAGACTCTCTTGTTTTCTAGAATATCGTGTTTCTCTAGTTAGATCCTTCCGTTGGACGCTCGTAACCCGAAACACACATTAAAAATCAAGTTTTCTTCGCTACCAAAGTATGAGTGTTAGGTAAAACGATCAAATCCGAGAGAAAACCATCAAATAAAGCCATAAAAATGTGTTGAATCTCACAGCTATCAATGATCATTATCAATGTAGAGGGTGGAGTAACCGTGCAATATCTCATAATAATTCGATGATGCTCCATAAGCTGAATGAGCCCAAACCTGCCGCACATGTCGAGAGCCTTACCAAAGTAACCTTTATTCTTTCCATCTTGCCACGCTGATGTGTTTCGGGGCAACCACATTCTTCTTCTTGGAGGCATACACCCCAGATGTATTTCTTCTGGCACTTGGTATGGAAGAAAAGGTCTCGAGCCACGATCACGAGGAACAATATAGGGATCAACCTTAGAAACTCCTCATACTATCGAGGCCATGAAGAGATCTTCTTCTTGTTGATGTCTGCCCGCAGGTCTTCTTCCGGGTGGCCAGAGCAGACTCTTCCTTCAAGCAAAGACGGGCGCTTCCTCAGCAATAGCCGATGAGCAGACCATTAGCAGGACCCACAACTTCAAGATCATCATCATCAACTTAGAGGACCACGAGGAGGAGCACGAGACCACTTGGAGCCACCACTTGAACCACCTTGCCTCAGAAGAAATCAAATAGAAGGGAGGGAGGAAGATAAGTGCACAAGGTCAAGGAAAACACAAGAGGAGAGATTGATAGAATACAAAATCTAAGTTCAAATTTGGGTGGCCAGAAGTTCTCATAACCACTGGTACTACTGTGGAACGGAGCCCATCGTATCACATTACTCCCACCTAGTACCGGTGTAGAGCAATAACATAACACTTCGTCGGATCAATGGCACCAAAAGTGAAATCCAACAGATGTATGGTCAATCTTCCTACCAACGATCCTAGCTCCTACCATGATCTCCTGAAATAGTTCTAGCCAAAGAAGAGCCCTAAACATGGCATGCCCTACTCAAGCACAAGAATGGCATGATCTCCATGAAAGGAGGGTGAGAGGATCAAATACTAGGGTCCATGGCGGAGATCGAGGTGGGAAGATTCCCACGAGCGCATCTAAGGAGGCGGCCAATCAAAGGTGCGTGGCGCCACTGCGAGAGCTTCCCCGCAGACGAGCCGTGTTTGAAGAAGAGGGTCAGGGAGAAATGGGAAGAATATCCTGTGGCCCCTGGCTCGAGCTTACAAGACACACGCTGACGGTAGTACCGGCTAGGTACGGAATCGGTGACACCGGTAAGGACCAGACCGGTTGTACCAGGCCCGAACGAAACTTTCGGGGAAGTTGGTCCCGAAGCGGTAGTACCGACGCTGGCCGGAACTACCGGTGACGCCGAGAAGATTTTCCAGATGTGGAATGGCGAGAAAGTGACCTTGTGAAAGAGAGAGTGTGGTTTAAGGGGAGGAGCAAAGGCTTGGGATAAATGGCACAAACTGTGAAAAAACAAATAAAGATAAAAAAACCGACTAACAAATAATCGTAGCAAAACATGGAAAACAAGGGGAAACACCACAAAATAAAAAACAAAGAAAACTCCTTACAATGTTGGTGGCATAGGCCACCAGATATGAGTATATTTGGCTTGACACCATGAAGATATATCTTGGGTTCATTATCAAAACTCATCATTTAAGCTCATTTATCTCCTTGAGAGACCATAGAGAATGAATACATTAATGTGTGCATAATAGGGAGAGTGTTGGTTCATATGAGGAACTACACTCCTCCTAAATCCATGCGTACATCAAAACAAGATATTCTTTGAGACCCGAGTAGGTGTGCAAGATACTCAAACCACATTGCTCGAATCTATGATATTTAGCTCATGCTTCAACTCCCGGAACCTTGGTTCATCAAGTGACTTCGTGAAGAGATCCGCTAGATTGGCCTTCGTAGGAACATACTCCAAAGAAATGTCTCCTCTACAACATGACCCCTAATGAAATGATGATGAATCTCAATGTGCTTGGTCTTCATAGGTTGTTGCACGGGTCAGGAGCAATAGCAATAGCACTCTCACCGCCACAAAGAAGGGACACCTTGTTGAAAGAAAGTCCAAGATCCTTCAAGGTTTGCTTTATCCGTAGTAATTGAGCACAACAACTTGCGGCGGATATGTACTGCTTCAAGCATGTGGACATAGACACGCAATTTTGCTTCTAGTGGACTAGTTCTAAAAGAACAAATCGTAAGTTGTCCTTAAGAAGGAGGAGAGCCTACTAAAATAGTTTAGTGTATAGTAGTAGGAAAACCTTATTGGAAGAGACAAAATGTGTCCACAACCAATTCTAAATAGGACTGTAAGGCATAAACCCAAAGACATATAGTAAAAGGAACTATAGGGTAACATAGAAACAATAGGATATTGTCTAATGAAGAGGATTCACGGAAAAGATCCGGATACGAGATACCACAATTATCCCCACTTGTGATCACAATGAATTTTGAGAAATGTCGTGATCAATACAAGTTAATACCTCGTCTAAACGTAAGAGAGTAACAATGAACTTGGACTAAGTTTATTTTAAGGGGAGAGTCTGTAACACCCAGCATTAAAGCTTAGAAATAAGTTTAACACAGTGTGTGTGCATTGTATTCATGCATAGAAAATGTGGATAATTTTCGCGCTTTTAAATAAAACTTGACAAAGTGATCAAGCTTCTCTTAACTTGGTGGAACTGAAGTAGATCATCAAGTCGACCGCGATAAGTTTCAATATGACCTTGCTAAAACCTTACCTTTGGTAATATAATTTGATCCGAGGGTAGATCAAATGTAATAAAACCAAGTCACATCACACTACTTAACAAGGAGTACTAGATCTCCTAGAGATCATGGCATGGTATTCCATATCACAACTCAAGGATGAATACTTAATCTTCTAAAATAATATCAAGGTATTACCTACAACAAACCCTGAATACCAAGTTAAGTATATAACTTAAGTAAAGAAACCCATAACTAAACCTTGATATACTTGTTGCTATAGTTATTTCTTACCATGAGAATCATGGTAGTTTCTAAACACTAACTCTTATTACAAACAGAGTAGGAAAGTGAAGTCAAGTCAAGACCATTTAGCACATATCCTTAATATGATATTAAGAGGTGACATTCTATTTAACCAAGTCCCGCTGTCGCTTGATCATCACTGTTGAGTAACCAAATTCTTTTGACCTAGAACTTATTAGCCTTAGCTTTGACCTATTATATTAACCTTCCAAAGACCTTAAGTAAATTAGTAAGGAAGAGGAACTAACTATGATAGTATGCCATCATCAATGGAATGTGATCCTTAGTGGAGAGATCAAACCATCTCATGTTGGAGGAGCTAATGCATTCATAAGTTAACTAGAAGAAGTATTTAAACCCAAGAGTTTAGATGGTAATTATGGAGATATAAGGAAGCTAGTAGTATTAGAATATTCAATGATAATCTTGTTAAGACAAGTGGATATAAACTTAGAGTAAGCTTGCTTAACAAGATGCTCATAGAGGACTAGTACAAGCCTACTACTTAGTTGAGTATAGATCTTGATCGTCAATTAGAAGCCCAAGCTTAGTTTGATCAAATGATGGTGGTCATTATTCGCAAGTCACTTGAGAATAGATGGACTAGGTGTGGAAGAAGAGTTGTGAGTATACCAAATTAGGTAAAGCCCTAGTAAGATGAATCATCTTGCTTGATCAAGAGAAGTCGCTAGAGTATAATGAAGTATATAACCTAAGTTGTAGGAGTAATTGGAAGTATATTAGTTTAACCAAGGCAATACAAGAACAAACTTGTATTGTGGAGAGTAGTACCATACCTATTCGAGAGGATTGATATCACATGTGCTATTGAGAGGATTAAAATCTTGCAAGCCTTGGAAGTAGTTGCAAGATGGATTTAAGGAAGTTAATAGATGGAGGAGGTAAGAGTTACATTGATAGGTGCATCAATGGTAGTTGATTAAGAGAAGTTATATACTAGGAGTAAGGATGGAATAATGTTGAAGGGGCATGACCATGTCATCATGTGATGATGGATATGGTGGAGTCATATGATTGTCTTATTTGTGAAGATGTGATATTTGTGAATAATATAAGAAAGATATATGGAGTATATTTAGGAAAGGAATTTCTTATCTCAAGATAAGCTTAGTGAAGTATTGAGGTAAGAATCTTTAGAAACCTTTAGTTAGCTATACATGCAGCCATGACAAGACCCATGTTCACCTCATTATTCAAACCCCTAGAATCAAATGGATAGTGAAACCATCTCCTATTCCTAGGTAACTATTGAACAATACCTCTTGGACAATTAAAGCTCCAAGAGATGATTAGAGAACCATATGAGTGTTATGGATGAATGCCATGTTTGCTTTATTATCATAAACCTTAATAGAAACCATGTTTTATAAATCTAGCAAGATCAATTAGGAAGAAATATCAATAGCTCATTCTAAGTGAGATATGATTCCTGTCACAAAACATGAAGGGAAAATCTCTTAGTATTTAACCTTCATCCATATTCAAAATAGGATGTGAATTTATTAAATTCTCAAAGCTCATGATAACCACTAGAAAGTGAACATCTTCATTAATGATTGTTATTAATACATAAGGAATTAACCAAGATGGTTCTACGATAATCCTAAACACTACTATTCAAGTAGAACTTATTTAGGGGAATCACCAAGTGTTGAGAACCATAAAGTTTAAATCACCATCGAATAATAAAAGCTTATAATTACAAGACTTAATAATCTACAAATAAGTTTGTACATATTTTACAGAATTTCAAGCACCCAAGCATTTACAAAATCTTCAGTACATATTCACAAAGTATTATAAAATGAAATTCAAACTTTAAATAGATAGGAGAAATAGAAAATAGAATAAGAAATAAATAAAAACGACATGTATATTTCTAGCATCATAGCCCAATTTGTCTTTCCTCCTGCCTAACGCCCACAAGCACTCCATCTAGCTCAGATGTGATAGCTCAAGTGACCTGGTCCGACACTGCGCTGGTTGCCTTCCTCCTGGCCTTCCACCTCCCAATCGAGCCAAGCAGGCCGCTGGCTGTGTTTCTCAGCGGCGCTAAGATTCACGCCACGCCTCTTCATCTATAAAGTTGGCTTCACGCCAAGGACAAACCCCAGCGGTGTTCTCTCTCCTCCCTCCGTACAAAAACCTAACCCTAACCTCATAGGTGCTCCGCCACGTCAGCTTCTTGTCGCCCGGGCAAGCCGAGGCCGCTGAGCTCCTCGTGCTTCCTCGGTCATCTCGGCGAAGGAATCGGACACTTTAATCGAGCTCCTCGACTGCCATCTCCAACGCCGACCACTGGCGATTCGACACTGGCCTGTAACCGCCTCCGCCCGCCGACCACACCATCACGCCCAGCAATATCTTGGTCCTCCGACCTCCCTCCGACTCCCTCCTGCTCCCGCTGGGTTTGTGCCGCCGACGACCACCACCAATTAAGCGTCGCTGACACGTTGTTAACGTGATCCATAATTTTTGATGTTCCATGCTTGGTTTTATCTACTTTCTTATGTTTTGTCCACACTTTGGAGTACTTTCTATACACTTTATTGACTAACCTATTAACAAGAGCCACAAGGCGAGCAGTTGCCTATTTTTTTTGCTTTTTTGGTTCCAGTGAAAGTTTTAAAATGAATATTCTCTAATTGACTGACCGGACAAAAGCCAAAGTCAGCTTTTCACCGAGGGACACTTTGAGCGCATTAGGAGAGATGAGGCTGGGGCCGCCACACCACCTGGGCCGTCAGACCGCCTCAAATGCCCACGCCTGGGGGGTGGTCTGGCACGCTCTAGGCACCCCCTCGCCTCCCCTTTCGCCTATAAGATGCCTCCCGATACAGAAACCCTAAGCATTCATCAAAATTCCACGAAGTAGTTTGAGCCACCATCATCTCCATCCCAAGATCGAGGATCTCAAGCCTTCCCAAAGACCTCACCTGAGGGAGAATTCACCTCGAGAGCCTTCTTCATCATATGCAAGTTTCCTGCAGGTGATGCGTGAGTAGTTCATCTCTAGACTACGGGTCCATGTAGTAGCTAGATGGTTGGTTCTCCTCCTTTGTGCAATCATGTTTAGATCTTGTGAGCTTCTGCCTTCATGATCAATATCATCTATTTGTAATTCATACATGTTGTCAAGGAGATTCATGGATATTGAGATGCTATTTAAGATTGATTATTGATTCTATCGCATGTCTTTGTTATTTGTGATTCCTTTGCATGCTTTCCGCTGTTAGTAGCCATCTGGCCAAGTAGATGCTAGCAACTCCAAGAGTTAGTATTTATGCTCGATAGTGGGTTCATGCCTCTAGTAATTTGGGGAAGTGACAGAAAACTTAAGGCATTAGATGTGTAAGTGTTACACTAGGAGGAGAAAACAACAATCCTTTTGTTCATATAGAACAATCAGACATTGAGCCATTTTACTTTTACACGCACGCGTAATGCAATTATCTCTGCTGTTTGCAAATCTCTTGGTCAATACCGGAGGTGGTCTCGGATGATAACCTGAAGGTGATTATTAGTCATATAGATGCGCTTGATTACTGGGCTCTATGTATAATGTTGTAATAACCAATCAAGTCTCAAAGGAGTCAAGATGAGTAGTATATGCATGATTGCTTTCTCTTATGTTTGTCAATTGCCTCTGCTACCGTAATTTGTTCGCATTAACATGTCATCTATCTTAAGGAGAGCCACCACTAGTGAACTATGGAACCTCCTTCCTTTTACTATCAAATTCTTACAACCTGCTTACTTTCTCCGCAAACTATTACTTTCTTCCACTTGATACGCTTAATCATTTGTTTTCAGCAAAACCGTGAGATTGACAACCTCATCGTAAGTTGGGGAAAAGTTCATGGTTGTGTCAGGCAGGTCTCCATGTCATTGCCGCTGCACCCCAGAAGCAGCGCCTCGCCTAAAGTTCAAAGCTTAGCAACACCTTTGAGGTGTTTCCTTGCTCCTACCGGGTTCGGACAACCTTGGTTTCATAACTGGAGGGAAAACTTGCTCACAAAGTTGTGCTCATCATACCTTCCTCTTGGGGTTCCCTAATGGGCTCTATATATTTTGGGCTTACTAACCGATTTTCAGCGCCGCTAAGCCGGGAGTCAAGGACATCTTTCACAAGGGGAGTCCCTCCTAACCAATCTCTTTTACTTTTTTATTTTGTTTTGCTTAGTTTACTTTGCTTTGTTTGCTTGCTTCTTTATCAAAACATAAAAAACAGTTTTACTAGTTTGCTTTCTTTATTAAAAACACAAAAAAATGACTACTCTTGAAAACACTAAGTTGTGTGACTTCACTAGCACCAAATTGGGTCAATAATGATTTTATGAGCACACCTATTGCTCCACCTATTCCCTGAAGCTACTTTCTTAAAATAAAACCTGCTTTTACTCAATCTTGTTACGCCGAGAGAACAATTTTTCCTGGGTATTGGTAATGAAGATGCCGTATGCTCATCTAAATAACTTTGTTGAACTTTTTGAGATGCAAAAGCATAGGATATAGATGGAGATATTATTAACCTTAAATTCGTTTTCTCTTGAGAGGAAAAGCTAAAGGATGGTTGAATTTTAACTAGGAATAGTATTGATTCTTGGACCAATGTGCAAGGATGCTTTCATTGGAAAATACTATCCTCCCGCTAAGATCGGGTGAGATCTATGAGAAGTGAAATAATAAAGTTTAAAACAATTTGATAATGAACATGTTGCAAAACAAGCTTGGGAAAGAATGAAATCTTTGGTAAAGAATTGTCCCTAAATTCATGGACCGGGACTGCTTGGATGATTAACCAAACTTTTATGCAGTGATTGAACTATTCTTCAAGAAATCTATCGGATTCTCATTGCCGCTGAGAAAATTTTTATGACCATTACTTTCGGTGCTACAACAAAGCTTCGGATAATATGATGGTTAACTATTCTGAATGGCATACTGAAAGAGCTCCACAAGGTAAGAAGGTAAATTCGTGCTGAAGAAACCTCCTCCTTGAGTGATAAAATTGGATGTTATTATGTCTATGCTTGTTAATGGGAAAGCTCCATATTGATCAAAATCATGTTCCTTTAGCTCTTTTGTTGCTCAAGAAGAGCAAGTTGATGTGAACTTTATAAGAAATAACAATTTTAGCAACAATGCCTACAAGAATATTTTTGGTAACAACAATTATTGGCCATATCCTCCCAGAAATGGTAATGCTTATGGGAATTCCTACAATAATAATAGGAGTGCTCCCTCTGAACTTGAAGTTATGCTTAAATACTTTATTAGTAAGCAAACTGCTTTCAATAAAACTATTGAGGAAAAACTCTCTAATGCTGAAAGAAATATAAAGCATCATCAAATCAAGCTCAATCTTCTTTGAATAAAATGGCTGCTAAACCCCGAAACTAATGAGAATCCTTTGCATCTACTAATGCCATACAAGTTAGAATTGATGAAAATGTTAGACTATTAGCTGAATTGCATGCTAAGTGGGAAAGAGAAGATGAAATTGCTAGAAACATTAGGTGTTTCTACTATCACTACCACTACCGCTGAGGCTAGTAATAGCTCTACTCACTTTAGATGATAATTATGATTTTGATCTTGATGGTTACTAATATCTCTCCAAGTTATTAGTTCCAACAAAAAGCTATAAAAGTCCTAATGCTAGTGCTATGAATATGGCCTTCCTTTACAAACACACATTACTGATGCTCTCATAAAGATTAAAGAAGAAAAGATGAAATAAAGCTTCTATTCCTATAAAACAAGAAGATGGTTGGGAACTCATCATTAATATGAAAGTGAATGATTTTGATTTCAAAGCTTTATGTGATCTTTGATAGTAGTGTTTCTATTATGCCCAGAAGGATTTATATACTTGATTTGCCACCATTGGAAGATTGTTATTTGAATGTCCCACTTCTGATGATAATGCTAAAAAGAAACTCATGGGGAGTATTAATAGTGTTCTTATTATGGTTAATAATGCCTATAAACCCTGTTGATTTCTATGTTTTGGATGTTGAATGCAATGCTTCTTGTCCTATTACTTTGGGAAGACCTTTTCTTAGAACTGTTGGTGAGTTATTATTGATATGAAAGAAGGCACCATTAAATATCAACTCCCACTCAAGAAAGGTAGTATAGAACCCTTTCCTAAGAAGAGAGAGAAGATTTCTTGCTCTCCTCCTATGAAAACAATATTTGCTCTTAATGCTTCTTCATTTGAGAACACTTGATTCTTTTTCTCTGTTTCTATGCCTAACTTAAAGGCGTTAGCTTAAAGAAAAGTACTTTTATTGGGAGATAACCCAAAAGTTTTAGATGAGTTTCGGAAGTTATTACTTCCAGCAATAACCGCCTCCTTGATCCTTTTTATTTGCTTTTTGTGACAAGAGTAATCCTCTAATGAGAGAGAAAGTAATGATTGGGAAAGTTGTTGTCCTGAACAGATTTCCTGCATGCTCACCATAAAAAAATTCGCAGTAAAATTCTATACGTCCTTTGAGGCGTGAATTTTTTATTCTTCCCCAGGTTGTTATATAACTTTCTTGTTAGTTCAACACTTTCGATTTGAGAAACAGAAGGTCTTCGAAAAAATTCGTCTTTACTCTGCTGGTCTATTTTGGACAGATTTCTGTCATTATTTGCATTTGCTTCTTGTTGGTTCCTTTGAGTTCTTTTTGGGAATTGGGCTTTTGAGGGAAGTGATACAGTAGTTTGTGTTTTAATGGAAGTTTTATTGGTGTTGAACTGAACCTCCAAAAGACTTATTGTCTTGAGTGCACTAATGCTAATAAAGATTGTGTGAAGTTTGTATGAAGGAAAATTTCAGGTGTATGGAAGGAATGAGTAATGAGATGAAGGATGACTAGTCGTCAAGCTTGGGGATGCCAATGCTTGTCACCCCAAGAAATATCCAAGAAGTACAAGCCAAAGTTGCTTGGGATGCCTACACCCCCCTCTTTCTTCATCAATAAAATTCCAAGTTTCTTCCAAACACTTCATTTTTATTGTTTCCATGCACAAATGGGGCCAGGTTGTTCTTTGGAGTCTTTTGTTTTTGTTTTGTTTTGTTTTTGTTTTTCTTTTGCCATTTTGTTTTCTTAGTTTTCTGAATAAATTGGTTGAACCCCCTCTTTCATACACATTGGTTTTCAAATAGTTTGGTTTGGGTTGGAAAAGAGTAGGAAAGTTCATGCTTATGGTAAAGAGAGCTTGTTTTCGACTGTGGCCTATGCTTTGTCATGCCATGCTTGATATTGTTTTTGGCTTTATGCTTAGTATTCTTTTTGATGTAAGCATGACTTGTTATAAACAATTGAGATTAAGCTTAATGTGCCTTTAGAAGAATCATGTTGTTTTAGCATATTAAAGCATAGTATTGTGGTATTCTCCTTTGATGCTTTATTTGGGTCGATTTCTGGCACATGCTCACACCATGTTATGACTATCCCCAAGTCACCATAGCCTTTGGTGATCCTTTAGTTTCAACTTGTATTATCACGTTATGCTTTGATTAATTATGTTTGTCAGCTTCCGCATGATTATTATGGCCATTGTTGCTCTCTCAGTTGGTCGCCCAGTCTTTTTGTTAGCCTCCATAACCAAGTATGAGTTCCACTCCATGCATCCAAATTCTAAAACCAAGTTATTCCAAAGAGCCCCACTCATTACACCTACCTATTAGCATATGCTATTCCAAGTATATTCATGTTTTTATCTACCTTCCGAATTAAAACTTGTTATGAGAAAACTAGTGATTAAAGCTCTCACGAACTTGATGGGCACACTTTACTTTTCTTATCGAATCTTAATAAAACTTGAACCATTGTGTCGCCTATGTTGTATATGTTGCACCTATATGTTGGGGATTAGCGTAGAACCATGTTGTCATGGGGAACGCTTTCAACATTGCATTATGTACTTTGTACCTAGGTTGATATCATGCTCTTTTGTCTATGGATCTCTACTTCCGTGTGAAAATGAAAGGGAGCTTGTAAGTCCATGGAGTTATGTATGTGTGTTAGAGAAACGCTCGGTCAGTTGGGTTCAATCCATGCCATCATGGTGGAAACCTGCAGCGTAAGAACCATAATGAGAGTCATGCCTATGAAGCATTCTTCTTATAAAAAAGAGTCGATATTGAGAAAAAGAGAAAGGAAAAAAGAGATATGAGAAAAGAGGAAAGAGAGAAAAAAGCACCATATTCCCATGGTAAATAAGAAGATTGCTGAAAATGTTTGTTGTCTGGGCTTGCCTTGTCATTTTGATATGGGATTCTTCCGTGATCATCAGGCAAGGGGTACCTGCTGATGTGTTCTCTATGATACACATGTACTTACTATGACAAGAACTTACCGGATAACTAAAACTTGAGTAGCATGAGGAGCTATCAGATTCAAGGGACATGATATTTCCAACTTATACTTGTCAAGCATATACACCATAGTTTGTTCACTTTAACCTTTAATCACTTCAAGATGCTTTATGATAGGGAAATGAGAGTTGAAAGCTAAAAGTACCATAATTTTGGAAGCTCTTTATGAGACTTGAATCCTACTTCCTTCTATGAGGGCCTTCTTTAATTTTATGTTGAGTCTCCACCTTCTACCTTTTATGCACCTATACTTTGAGAGCATAGGATGGCCATTCTTAGTTCTATGTGCATTGTCCCAAGACTTGTTGATTGATGCATAGCTTTGATATTGCTTGTTTTAAACTATTTGTATTCTAGTCACTCTTATAACTTTTAGAAGGTGTCCTATGGCATTTATGTTTGCTACTCTATGAGGACAAGCTTAATGCCACTATGCTATGTTTTCTTTATGTGAAACAAACAAACGCCTTGCAAAGTATTGTTATTCATGAATCTTGCTTTGTTTGTGCCTTTTCATGTTACAACATAGTTGCTTCTTGCCTTTATTGTTAGAACTTTGTCTTTCATGCTATGTTGAAGTACCATGATCCCAAAATTTTATCAATGTTTTACAACATATTTTGATCAAGTTTTTATGGTGCATGTCACCAAAATTATTCTTTCTTTTTTATATCACTACCTACTCGAGGATCCCAGAAAGGTGAGTTAAGCTTAGATGTTGATATGTTTTTAACGATCCATAATTCTTTTTTTGATGTTCCATGCTTGGTTTTATCTACTTTCTTATGTTTTGTCCACACTTTGGAGTACTTTCTATACACTTTCTTGATCTAACCTATTAACAAGAGCCAAAGTTGCCGCCAATGCTTGTTTTTCGGCTGTTTTTGGTTCTAGGAAAGTCAGAAAAATGAATATTCTCGAATTGGACGGGACAAAGCCAAAGTCAGCTTTTTCACCGAGGGACAATTCGGAGGATTATTATCACTTTTGGCGTCTTAAAGTTGGGGTGTACAGCAACACTTGCACTCCAAGTTCCTTGAATCAGCCGGATGACTACTGGCCAGCTTGGTGTGCCAAATACTCGGAGGTTTTTGGCACGAATTCAACTTTTACGTTTCAATACAAAAAAATCAGGCTAACGGGCGCCAAGTTGGGGCCCCCCGTCACCGGGCCATTGCTATGTCGCCTCCCGCCGCTAGGGCGGGTGGTCACTTGTGAGGCTTGCAGCGCTGGCATAGTGGATATGACAACGCCTCACCCAAAGGTATCGACGTGA
The DNA here is from genome assembly GCA_023614405.1 of Avena insularis. NCBI lineage: Eukaryota > Viridiplantae > Streptophyta > Magnoliopsida > Poales > Poaceae > Avena > Avena insularis. The sequence continues at coordinate 73,341 of JAJUPC010000734.1, read as the reverse complement.
CAAACAGTATCTATGTATCGGTAAGTACATAATTATTTTTGTTTACTCGTAAGCTGAAGGCCACCACCACGCTGCCTCCTTGGACTTCCGCCCCAGATCGTTAACCCCTACCATAAAGAGTATTGACGGGATTTGCCCACCGCTCTCTCGCCTCGCCAGAAACCACTCTTCTTCTTCCCTGCCATCTACTATCTTTTCTCCCCGTTTTCTCCTTGCCGCCATGGAAGATCTTAACGCACTCTAGAGACAAGCTTCACTACCCATGACAACAAGAAGATAGACGTTGTTCACACCAACGAGGAGGAGACAGTGGTGCGTGTCCCGAGGATGCTGCACGAGGGTTGGCTAGGGATGAATGAGGACACGCTTGTGGGATTGGACCTCAGTACACCCCTGGAGCGGCCATATGAAGTGAATGAAGTCATTGGGCCGTTCAATCCTGCCAAGTGCGGAAACATGTCCCTGGTCCTTACCACCTCTCCCCAGCTTATAGATCCGCCTTCAGAAGCTAACCGCTAGGGTTTTCTCCTCTTGTTCTTTATCCACTTGCTCACTGCAAGAACTACGTGATTTTACTTAGGATTCAAATAAATTAGGGTTTGCCTACATGTCTCAATTGGATCGAGATTTTCTTTAGTCTCAATCACCCAAGAAAAGTGCAACCTGTAGTTAAAGAAATGTGCAACCTGCTCAAATGACCGAGAAGCTAGCAAAACCTGTAATAAATGGTATGACAATACAATGTTGAGAGTCTTGATCTTGCATTTACTAAACTTTTTCAAAATTATATTGAGATGATGATCTTTGCATTGACAAAAAATATTTGTATTACAAATTTTGCGATGACAAACTACATACTTTCAGGACCCGACAGATGTGAATGTCCGCGCTAAGCGCCAAGTAAAGTCTCCTTGAAAAAAGGGGAATGAGCCGTGACCGCCGATTACAACAATCCCATTTTTTTCAAATTGTATCATCGAGGAAATTATAATTCCGTCGTGCACAACCGGATCGATATTCAGCCACTTTGTCAAGATCCTAGGGGCGTGAAGAAGGATGGAATGGCATCACCGCGAACTCAGAATTCCTGGCGATGAGTCGCAGACGTCACAATGAAGGAAGATATTCCCCACTACAGATAGGGTCTCGACATCGACGAGAAAGTGGCCTGATATATAAACCTGAAGTATGCAGCCACAGATGCCACGTGACTCTACCAAAGCAGGCATACAAGAAGATCCATTTTTTTCTATCGTTACATCGCGGTTTTTCTCATTTGCAAAGAGGGAAGACTAGCTAGGGGAGCCCTTTGTAGAAAAAAATGCGAATAGCTAAGTTTGAAGTTGAATATGTGCAATAAATGCTGACCGCATCTGAAGTACCGATAGAGAGGTCATGTAGGCGCTTGGAAATGAGCTTTGCAATGACACAGAGAGGCTGCAAACTGAAGCGGTGAAAATGCAGAGGCAAAGATATCTTCTAAATGGCAAATAATCAGGCCTCGTGATGCACCGGGTTAATTGTGCCAAGCAGCCACAGACAATCGGCAGAGCAGGAAAAGCCAAAGTCGATGCCACTGGGACAAAGCAATCATGAGATGTGGAGTACCTAGAATGGTCGCAGTTCGTCAGCTTAGTCACTAGAACGATGGCAAGCACATCAAGTGGTCTGATAAGGATGGTGAATTAAATTTTACGAAGTCGCTGTTATGTTTCTATTTTGTGGAACTCAGTTACCATTTCGCTAAGATGTTCAGCGTGATCAAGTGATACTATAGTAAAATAAATTTAACCCTCAAGTGTGGTTATGTTTATGTATGTGTCTTGTAGCTTGTCAAGATGGTAGCTTTAATCCGGGCATTTTGAAACAAAGGCTGTCTTTTCCTCTCTCGCTAAACATATATGTTTCTCTATTTTGCCCAAATTGGTAGCAAATCTAGAGAAGATTCTCACTCTTTTGCATTTTTGTTCCCTTTGACCCTCTTGCTCCTAACGTGTAGCAAAATCTAGAGCAAGAAATCACACTGTGCAGAATACATTCATTCGAAAACAAAACAAATGTAGATATAGCTATGCGTGATTCAATTTAAATAGGATATAGCGAGTAGAAAGTAGGTTGTTTAATGAGGTAATCATGCATTCAGCCAGTAAACAAGATATAGTTAGAAAGATACAAGTGCTAGGGCAAACAAGCAGTCACAGTAGCACATATCCCGGCACTGCTGGCCCGCCATATATCTCCCTCTCGTGCTCCGCCACTTCTGGCTGCCAGCTTTTTGGACTTAGGGGCCTTTGGCCTGATTGGAGGCATGCGACTTCTTTGATGGCCACCTACCGAGGTTTTGAGGTGAATGCAGAGAGCACGATGTTCAGCTTATGTATATTTCGATGTTCATACTTGGGCTTGCCGCTTTTTAGGATGCTGAGTTCGCGCTACCTACTGCTATGCTTCAAAGAAGGTGTTCAAGACGGCGCACGCGCTGACTGGGCTACATAAGAGACGCCCTCCCTGCGGAAGGGCAGCAGAAGTCCCCGAGGAAGTCAGGTTGTGACTTGTCGCCCGCAGGCCTCGTTCTCAAAGACCGAATGTTTCCTAGGTGAATCCACTATCACCATTGCAGCGCGTCGCCACGAAACCTCATTGGAAGAAAGGGAAAATGGGGAGTAGATGGTGTAAGAAGATTGGTTAATCGAAATGCGCAATAATACAATCCTGGCTAAACTAAGATCTAGCATCCAACGATGGGAACATTGTTGGATAATTAGGGCACAATTTCCATGATTAATCTCCCAGAATATTAAAAGAATGACAATACCAGCTAAATTTTAAATAGATTAACCCATTATTTCTAACAAACGGTAGAAGAACCAGGGGAGGGAGCAAACCCAAGTTGGGCCTCCGACCAGGGTCACTGATGTCGGCGTCGAGGGGTTCAACGATGAAATATGTACTTATCTTAGATCGTAGGTGCTTCGCCAGAAGTGGCAGGATCTGGGCGGCGACCGGCGGGGGCTCTCTCCTCACAAGTGGGGCCTTTCTCGCCTCTACGCTCCGCTTGGTAGCTGGGACGGGGTCCTCGATCGGGAACGCATTTCAGCCGCCATCGATGTTCCACTAGGGCTCAGATGTGGGACAACGGCTGGTTTTCAACGCCAGAGAGGGGGACTCAGGCAAGGATTTGACGGAGGTTTTCCTCGCCGGGTGGGCCACTTGAGGCTTAATTTACGATGGCTACCTTTATCCTCCTCGCCATCACCGACGCTGACGGGGTATTCTCCGAGTTTGGGGGATGTCTGGTATATGGAGAGGGTTATGTGAGGACAAAGTGAGCGAGAGGGAGTGAAAAAGTGAGAGGGCTCTATAGCTAAGGTGGATAGAAGCGTATCGCTGCTGCACCCACCATGCAACACGCCACATAAATAATCGACCCTGCACCGCGAATCGACGCTAATATCGCAGACGCATCTGCACGCCAATGCTTTTTCCCGCCATGCATGGCGCTTCTATATTGAGCCGCAAGATGCAAAGGGGCGCATACAGCTTTCTATGTATCGAAGTTTGACACGGCCCTAAAATTGGCGATTGAGAGCCGCTGTATAAAAAATGGGATATGTCTCATTAAAATCATGGGTAATAAATTGCAACCGCCTCATCGGCGACTCGTGGCACCGGCGACGCATGCGTTGTATGCGAGTAGTAGCAGTAGTAGGCTTTTTTAGACTTGATTAAATATGACATGACCGCCGGATTTAACTTTTTCCATGGATTCGGCATCGTGTTCCTTCTTGTAGAAGTCTGCTGAATAGGAGACGTCAGGTTGTTCGTTTCCCAATCGACCGTATCGAAGGGCACCCACATGTGCAAACGCATCATTGTTGGATCGCATGCATCAACGGTTGGTGCACAATGATCCGCTGCGTGTGACAACTATGATAAATCCAATCAGGGAGGCAGAAGATAGGGTGAGCACAGATTTGTGCTTCTACGAAAGATAGAGAGAGTGTGTGGGGCAAAATCGAGTAGTACCACATAAAACCAAGGGTGTGAGCATCAATCGAGTAGTATAAAATGGAACATGAGTGTCTTTGCAGACAATGAAATACATCAGGGTATTAGGCATCAAATTATGCCAAGATAGATCTGAATAAGAGTTCATTGGATGTGTGTGTTCTTCTCATAAACCACTCATAAACCACGAAGGTGATCCACTAGAGTCATTGGATGTGTGTTCTTCTCACAAACCCATATCACGCAAGGTTAGCCAGTACGTGTTCTTCCCACATACCTCACACATGTATTCTACCGTGTCAGGATGTGTGTTCTTCCTCACAAACCACACATGAATCCACTCAAAGAAGTCATCAAGCATGTCCGCTTCTTTTACATGAACCATGCTACCTAGAGTCATTGCATGTGTGTTCTCTTCACGTTGCATCATATCACTTGTGTCATTGCAGTGTGTAGCTCTTCCCACAGACCATCACACATGGGATCCACCAAAAGGGTCATTGCATGTGTTCTTCCCATGCACCATATCATGAACCACACATGGATCCACCCAGTTTCATCGTGAGATCCGTTCCGCTTCTTCTTCCCATGAACCGTCATTACGGATCCATCAAAGTTGTCATTGTATGTCCCGCTTCTTTTCATGAAATCCACAGCCTAGAGTCATTGGATGTGTGTTCTTCTCACGCACCACATATCACCAAGTTGTCATTGCATGTGTGTTCTTCCCAAAGACCACATTAATACGGATCCACCATCAAAGGTCATTGCATGTGTGTTCTTCTCATAAACCATATCATGAACCACACCCAGTGTCATTACCGTATGCATGTGTTCTTCCTCTGCTGCACTCAATAACATGGATCTGTACTCAGCTGCCATTGCCATTAATTGGTGGTTCTTCTCCACAAACCATATCACAGAACCACACCTGTCATTGCATGTGTTCTTTCTCATTAACCCCACATGGATCCAATCGTGTCATTGCATGTCTGCTCTTTCATTAACCACATGCTAGAGTCATTGCATGTGCTCTTTTCACAAAACCATATATCACCGTGAAATGTAGGTGTTCTCTCACAGACCACATATCACATGTCTCATTGCAGCGTGTGTTCTTCCCAGAACCACATGGATCCACTAGTAATATTGCATGTGTTCTTCCTACTGCATCACACATGGATCCACTGTAAGCCATTACGTGTTTCTTCCCCACATGAACCACACATGGATCCACCCCAAGGTCAACAGATGTCTTCTCCCATGAACCAGCTAGACTACCGTGACAAGGCATATTTCTATGAACCAGCAGAGTCACATGTGTTCTCTTACAAACCATAACAGAACCACACCCAAAGTGTCATTGCATGTGTTCTTCTCACAAACCACACATGGATCCAATCGGCGTCAGGCCAGTATGCTCTCTCATTAACCACAAAGTGAGCTTTCATTGCATGTCTGCTTCTTCAAAACCACATATCACCAGAGTCATTGCATGTGTTCTCTCCCATGAACCCCACATGGATCCACCAGTGTCATTGCATGTGTTCTTCTCACAAACCACATGGATTCACCCAAAGTGTCATCGCATGTCTGCTTCTTCCCATAAACCACACATAACTTTTCACCAGTTGTCATTGCATGTCTCGCTTCTTTTCATGAACCAGAGCTAGGAGTTATTGATGTGTGTTCTTCTCACAGACCACATATCACCAGTGTCATTGCATGGGTAATTTTTCACAGACTACCACATGGGATTCACCAAAGGTCATTGTATGTAGTTCTTCACAAACTATATTACAACCACACCCAAAGGTTGGCCAGATGTGTTTTCTTCATGCATCAATAATATGTGATCCACCTGTCATTGCATGTGTAATTTCTCTCTCTCACAAACCATATCATGAACCACACCAAGTGTCATTGCATGTGTGTTCTTCCCATGAACGCATTACATGATCCACTCAAGGTTGGGCTGTACGTTCAAGCTCTTCCCACGTAACACACATAGATCTACCAATTTCACAGTAATTTCCCATGAACCACACATGGATCCACCAAAGCAGTCATTGTACGTCTGCTCTTTTTCATGAACCACAGTTAGAGCTGCTGATGTGTGTTTTCCTCACAGACCATATCACTGGGCAGAAACACAGATGCATTCTCTAAAGACCACACATGGATCCACTCAAGAATATTGCATGTGTGGAAATTTTCAATAAACCAGTCATGTAACCACACCTGTGTCATTGTATTGTTTTCACAGACCACACATGTGGATCCACCAGTGTTATTGTATGTAAAATTTCACAAACCATATCTTTGAACCACACCTAGTGTCATTGCATGTGTGTTCTTCCATGAACCACATGGATCCATCGTGTCATTGCATGTTCGCTTCTTCCACGTAGACCACATGGATCCACCAGTGTCATTGCATGTAGCCCTTCCCACAAACCACACATGGATCCACCGGTGTCACTGCGATGTTCAAGTATTCCCATGAACCACACATGATCCAAAGGTCATCAGACAGCCCACTGCTTCATGAACCACATCTAGAGTCATTGATGTGTGTTTCACGCACTGCACAGCTCAAGAAGTCATTGTAGCTGTGTGTTCTTCCCAAAGACCACACATAGATCCACCCAGAGTCATTGCATGTGTTCTTCTCTACTAAACCATATATCATGAACCACAGCTGCTGTCATCAGATGTGGGTAGCCACACCACACATGGATCCACCAAGGTTATCAAGATGTGTGTTCTTCTCACAAACCACGAACCACACCCAGTAAATATTGCATGTGTGTCTCTTCTCATTTAACCCCACATGGACCTAATTTGGCAGTCATTGCATGTGTGTTTTTCATTAACCAGCTAGAGTCATCAGCATGTGTAAGTATTTCACAAACCATTATCAGCAGAAGTCATTGCATGTGGTCTTCACACCACATACTCACATGTGTCATTGCATGTATTCACGAACCACACATGGATCCACCAAGTCATTGTGCATGTAGCCTTTCGCCCTTCACGCATTCACACATGGATCCACCTAAGGTCATCAGATGTGTTCTTCCCATGAACCACACATGATCCACCGTGTTATCAGACACTGCTTCCCGAACTACAGCTAGAGTCATCGTGACAAGGTTTCTCTTCATGAACCACGCCTAGAGTCATCGAATGTCCGTTTCTCACAAACTATCAATGAACCACACCCAAAGGTCATTAGACAGAATTTTCACTGCATCACATGGATCGTATCTGCTGTTGGCTGTGCATGTGTGTTCTTCTCACAAACCATATCATGAACCACACCCAAGCACACATGTAGTTCTCTCTCATTAACCCCACATGATCCACCCACATTGCATGTCCGCTTTTCATTAACCACACGAGTCATTGCATGTGTGCTCTTTCACAAACCACATACCGTAGGCCATTGCATGTGTGTTCTCTCACGTACTCATATCACATGTGTCATTGTTGCATGTGTGTTCTTCCCATGAACCACATTGAGATCCACCAAGCATATTGCATGTGTAAGTCTCTTCTCCCACGTATCATTGAGGGATCCACCGTGCTGGGCTGCACGTGTGTTCTTCCCATAAACCACATGGATCCAATCGCACAATAGAGCGTCTGCTCTTCCCATGAACTATACAGAGTCATCGACGCGTGCTCTCTTCATAACCACAATCTGAGTCATTGAACGTTCGTTTTCTCACAAACCACATATCACTTCAGAGTCATTGCATGTGTAAATGCCCCATGAAACACACATGATTCACCAAGGCATTGACTGTAGGTTTCACAAACCACACATGATTCACCCAAAGGTCATCGTGATGTCTTTCCCATGAACCACACATGGATCCACCAAGTCATTGCATGTATGTTTTTTCAGCGAACCATAGCTAGAGTCATTGGATGTGTGTTTTCTAATAGACAACAACATATCATCAAGAAATATTGCATGTGTACTTTCCCAAAGACCACACATGGATCCACCAAGGTCATCAGATGTTCTGTCACAAACCATAACATGAACCACAAGCAGTCATTACGTATGGCCTTCTCATGTAATTTCAATGATTCACTACATGTATCTGCAGTTTTCACAAACCATATCATGAACTACTACCTGCTGTCATTGCATGTGCGCTTTCTTCCCATGAACCACATTCTCCCACCCACACATGGATCCACCAAAGGTCATTGCATGTGTTCTTCCCATGAACCACACATATTTAAAGGAGTTCCCTTGGCGGATGGGAGGGGGAGGAATCCTCCCCACTAATCTGCGTCTTACCCCACAAAGATCTCCTTGATCCTTTCTTGGTTTTCAAGCAACCCAAGAAATCTTCTAGAACCTTCCAAACATTCCAAACCTTCTAGAATCTCCATATTAAACACTCGAACATTTCCTAACTTAGAAAATGATCCCCAATATATGAATCTTATTCTCTGACAATTCTGGATCTCCTCGTGATGTCCCGGATCCAATCCGAGAGACCAACAATATTCGTCTCCAACGCACATTCCATATCTACTTAAAACAACTTCAACCTTATGTGTCACCCTACTTGGTTCGTGAACATGTAGACATGATGGAGACACCTCTCCGATCAATAACCATTAGCGGATCCGAGATCCATAACAGCTCCCACATACTCAACGATGACTTTGTGATCGAGAGAACCATTAACATACGAAACCAATTCCCTTTGTCACGCGATACTCTACTTATCCGAGGTTTGATCGCTGTGATTCCATACCTAGTTCAACCTCGTTCTTGATAAAGTACTATTTCGTTCCGTGATATACATGATCCCTTAGCCGAGCAGTCCACATGCTTGCAAGCTAATTGGATGACATTCCGAGAGGGCCCGAGAGTATATCTATCGCGTCATATGGATGAATAAAATCCCACTCTTGATCCATGTGTCTCAACCAATACTTCCAGAACACTCAAGTACTTACCTTTATAGCCACCCGATTCACGGTGTGGTGACGATGTCATCAAAGCATCCTTCGGTGATAGTGATAAGCATGATCTCATGGTCGAAGGAATTAGAGTTACTATGTGTCGAGAAGCATATAGCAATTTAGACTATTAAAACGGCTTGATCTTTATACTTTCACGGCTTATCTGAGAATTACATGTCATACATTCTCCTAACGATATGATCTTGTTGTTAATAACATCTCAATGTTCATGATAGAAACCACAATCATTTATTAACCAAGCTAGTATTATAAGGGCTTTACCGAGGACTCTAATTCAATTTACAAATCACACAAGTATTAATGTTTCCTTATTAATACTATTATAGCATGAATGTAAGCATTTATCCCATAAACACAAGATATAATAATAACTACATTTTATTATTGCCTCTAGGGCATATCTCCAGCCTCATTCTCCAATGAGATGGAATTTTATAAATTTGGTCCTTTGGTGTACCTTTATTTCATTGGGGGTTAAACATGTTGATACAATTGACCATTAATATATCTTCCTTAGTACTAGCTAGATTGTGAACCACACCTAGTTTGATAACAAACTACTTGACACAAATATACCCTCTTTTGCTGCTGGCGGTGTATACTTGCTTTTGTTTTAGTATCTGTCACAATGTCTTAACTGGAACTCATCAATCCAGTTATGGAATCTCCTTTTCCATTACATTGTGCCACCTATAGTTTAAATTGAGATAATTGTATCCTGTGACAAAACTAGTATCAATGCAACACTTTACAATGAGCTGTATCTATTTGTCACCTCTATAAATAACATATCTTAGTTCTTAAAGATCTATGTAATATCCACTTACTATGCGTCCAATGATCATCTTATGAGTCATTCTGGTATCACGCTCATAATGTTTAGAACATAGGACATATACGGATGTACATATCACAATATGATAGATCAAAATACTCTACATGATTTCATTCACCAAGTGTAAAAACACTTGGATCTCATCTCCCTTGATTACCAGAGTGTCGATAGACTTTGAATCTTGATGCAATCCTTTCCGTCACGACAAGAACGCTTCTTGTTGTTTTCTATATTAAACTCTTTCAATATCTCATATGTGTATTTGCGACACAACCTTATTAGTTTCTCAATCTATCATAGACGTTGATACCTAATATTCGGGTTTTGCCTATTCTTTCATCAAATTAAATTTAATGAAATTGTAGCGTCAGTCAAATCCATCATTTTCCAATCAACTTAATATGTCTTTCACATAATGTATTAGAAACATGTCTTAGATCTAAGCTTAATTTCTTGCAAATGCAAGCATCTTATAGTCTCGATGAAATTAAACCTTAGCACCGCGGTTTCATCATGGTGAAGATTCCAACTCACGTGATGCTTACTTCAACCGGCCATTAGTTTGCATTTCCTTTTAACTATCCTTTGATTTAATAAAACCCTTTGGATCATGTCATGTACCCAAATCCTAGGTAACTATTCTATTATAAGAACTTTGTTTTTTGTTCCACTATCATTATAACAAAATTATATGTAGTAAGGTTACTAAGATAATCCCAGTCCAGCTAAATATTGCTTTATGAAAGATCCAAACCTTGTCTTAGTCAACTTTTTGAACTGTTGTCATTAGCTTCGTTACCAAGCATATACGACAATTTACGTAAATATGAAACATCCATGTCTATTTATAGATCCAAATCGGCAAATGGGTTTACACCTTTCAGGAGGAGTCTTCCAAGTTCAAAGCTTGATTTCTCATGTATGGAACTATCCACGGAGTTTTATGGCTTCAGCCATTAATGACCAGTCGGGCCCGTCTGTTTGCTTATTTGCATGTAGTCGGTTCATATTCATGAATAATAATGATTCACTATCAAATCTTAGTGATTTGATTGTTTTTACGAACAACTTGGTTTCAAATAGGAACAGACCTCCGAAGTGACCATAACTTTTGAGGTCCGTGAGCCATTGAGCATTGTTGCTGCCTCTGGGACCCCACTTCAGAAACTGCAGTCGAACTCAATGCATACATATAGCTAAGGATTCAATAACTCTATCAAAGTTCTATTGTCCTCCTACTTAACTTTTAGCAAAAAATTCCTTCTCAAAAAGAAACTTGGCGTTCCTAGCGACAAACTCTTTTTGTTTTGGTGTTATGGAGGAATATAGCGGTTATTCGAATTAACCTACAAAGACATGCTCATCCGACTTTGGTTAGTAAATATTTTACTTATGCCTAGCATACCAATGTTTAAGAAAGTACAACTTAGGTTTTATCCCAAACCATGACTTATATGGTGTCATTTCAGTGGATCCACGATTGAGGCTCTTTTAGTGTAAAAGTTGTAGTCTCTAAAGCTTTAATTTTTAAAATATAATGGCAGTTTATAAATGACACCTTTGATCTTACCATAATCAAACAAAGGTTTCATTACATATCTCTTGAGCACTCCATGCTCCTATGAATTTGTTCCCGGAAATGCAAATCCATGGAATGATTCACTCAAATCTTAGGTGTTTTGCTAAACTTGTAACTCAAATATATTCCTTTATGATCCCATCATAAACTCTTTGACCCATTTTATTTGTTACATTAATTTTCTACTTCATCTTGAAAGTCTTAACACCAAATGTTTCATCACTTCTTCCTCATTAAGTAAATATACACATATATTCCTCAAATTTTTGGAAACATATGAATTCAAATCCATCGCTCACTTGATTACACATAATGGACTAATTAGGTGCATTACAGCGTTATTTGAATCAAAATCAGAATGCTCGAAAATTCCATCAACATGGAGTTTCTTCATGTTATCTTTCAATATAATTAAACAAGCATTGTCACTTCTTAAGTGATCTTTTCGATCATTTGTCTTGCAAATTTTTTAGCATTAGTTTATGGATGTGATTTCTCCAACTAGGGCTTTGTATGCTCCATCCATCTATGTTAGCATGGAATATGAAATTATTTGAACAACCTTTTGTTATCATAATGCACGATCAAAATAACAATTATTAAAACAAATCTTGAAGGCAAGCTTTGATGTCAACGAGAAACCACAATGACACTTTATTTGTTGTTTTGATGAACATCAAAATCACATGTTCTGCTCTTGCTAGTTACTTATGAGCCATTGTACTTCATGAATTATGTTTGTTATTTATGACCAATTCATACCAACAAATTTGGTATCCAATACCCAAGGAATTGTTTAATGAAGCAAAGAATACAACCATAACATGTATATCATATATATACCTATGCTAGACAATTCCAGTATTTTTCTTTTCTGCATAAATATTTCTTAGAATTTCTCTTTCAGCATTTCCCTTTTTCCTTTTAAAAGAATCTATCAACATCAGCGGTGGTGCCCATATACACTGACACATAGTCCAAAGCATGTATGGTGAATACTAATATCTTTGGACATGCACTTTGAAATGAATCACCAATCATCGAATGTTTTAGTGTTCTTTGAATTCCATTCTTTAGTAATCTTTTTAGTGTAGTAAACATGTTTTACCTACATCTTTATTCATCCTTATCTGCTGACAATTTTCATGATCAAGCTACTATAAGCTTATAACGTTGTTTTTTTCAAAACCTTTTGGAGGATTAGGGCGACTAATAAAGTATCCAACTTTTGCAAATTCTCATCAAATATGAGAACATTTATTTTCTTAAATTATACTCTATCATGTTTGCAACCAAAACATTGTTTGAGATATGAAAATCTTCCACACATGATGGTTTTTTTAGAGCACTCCTATAGATCCTTAGATAACCTTGATACTAAATTAAATTTTGAATATGAAGGATCATGGAGGTAAACATGATACTTAGATACTAAGTGTGGAATTGTTACTCTTGATTTAATACTAATTATTAAACTTCACAGGTAAATGGAGTTTGCTAAAAGTTTGCAATAGGACTTTTAAAACTTTAGATTGACACTCAAAAGATACAATACAGGTTAAATAGTAACTATCTAAATTCTATAGTTCTATTATCTTAATTAAAACTAAAAGCGTGCAGGTGGTGAGCCGAATGCAGTAATGACTAACTATGAAATTCACTTTTATTCAATTTATGATAAATTGTGTTCACAACTTTAATCATGTTACTTTTGAACTCCCCCTCAAAGCAACATCCCCTCGGTTGTTTGGTGACTACTACGAACCAAATCTCACTTCTGAAGTCCAGATCATCACGAGAGATGATGTAGTTTCAAAGTGAACAATCAACATGTTCATCATTATAATCCATATGACTCATGCTTTTACCTTTCGGTATTCCGTGTTCCAAGGCCATGTTTGTACATGCTAGGCTCGTCGAGGTTAAACAGTATCGCGCATGTGCAAATCACGGCTTACACTGTTAATGCACTACGTAGAATCTATCACACCTGATCATCCGTGATGCTTTGAAACAAGAGTCTTTTCAATGGTGCGTACTAAGAGACGAACACTTTATTACTTGATATTTAGTGATATGGATCATCTTATAATACTCTGAGTCACGATCACAGCAATACAAGATGCAAAAAAAGGATTAACATCACATACAATTCATAATATGTGATATGATATGGCCTTTCTTCTTGTGCCTTTGATCTCCATATCCAAATCCACGAACATGATCTTCTTCATCATCACTTAGGCGTGGCGTCAAGGTCAATGGCTCAAAAGCTCAACCATGGATTTATCCTCCACCAATAACAACTATTACAACTACTTGCCAGTGAATTGACACATGTTTTAACAAAATTTAAAGAATACGTACCTTATGAGGCTCCCTTAGGTTATAACTACAATAAGGATCATTGCATACATCATATATAATCCACGAAAATCACATCATGGCCATATCGCATCACAACTTCAAGCCCTGCAAAAAACAAGTTAGGCAGCCTCTAATTTTCTTTTCATGTTTTAAATCGTGCGTTGGGGCTTCGAATTAAGAGAACCGTTCCTAACTTACGAACATGAACCATAACGATGATACAAGTATTGTCCGGTCCCGTTGTAAATTGAACCTTCACTATGGTGGGAGATCACGGACACACTTGAAAGCCACTTGTGCGATAAAGTTTGCGTTGAGCATGGAGCAAGTCTCATGTGCTGCTGACATGTGAGTTAGCAGGACCACTTCATACCACCATCTTTGCCAAGATGCAAAGTACCACGAAAATCAGCGACAAACAAAAGAATCAGCTTAAAAAAGCCATTGTGTTTCCTGCTCAAATGCAGCATATCTGTCACTTGGGCATAGAACCTGACTCGATACCAGCAACTTTGTAGGGTTTGTAGCATGGAAAACAAACAAAATATATCACATGAACACACAAAACCAAGATCAATCTGCTGGCAAAAGCCAAGATCTAATCCTATGAGATGGTTAGAGCGATATTGTGGAGAACCAACCTCGTAGATCCAAAGCGTTTAACGCAGATCGGATTCTCATGAGTTGATGTAGTCGATAACTTAATCTCAAGATCGTGTAAGCCGATCCTTCAGGCGCCATGTTCGGCGATTGGCAAGTGATGGGTCCTGCGTGGTACATTAGTGGGTGAGACCCCTTCCTCTCCTTGTTCAACCCAGGGGCAGGAGGTTGTAGATCTCTTACGTAATCCCAACAACATGATTAAGTGTAGTGGTGGTGGTGGAGGAGAAGATTGCACATGCGGGCTTCGCCTAAGTTGGAGGCGAAAGCAGTTGAGGGAGGAGAAGGGAGGCTGGTGACTAGGGTTTAGAGTGAGGTGGGAGGAATGCGACCCACCTATTTATATAGAGGAGGCGGAGGCGGAGTTTCCACTCCTGGCGAGTCCTTCCCAACTCCTCAACATGGCGCTTCAAAGCGGAGAGGTGGAGACTTGCCTCTTTCCTTATTTGGGGTTTGACAAACAAGGGTTTGTCCCCAATTCCCTGTAATGTGGCTGAGATCTTCCCTCAGGCTTAAGTGTGGCTAGCCCCTAGGGCATGCCACATCCCAAGTGACCCCTCAGGTGGTGGACCTTGGTGGTCCCTCAGAACATCTAAAGCTTGGTCAAAACTCAAAACATTTCGAACCCGGAATTGACTTTCCTTATATGAATCTTATTCTCAGGACCATTCCGGATCTCCTCGTGATGTCTGGATCCAATCGAGACTCTTAACAACATTCGGTCTCAACTCTGTTCATATCTACTCAAAAACACCGAATCCTTAAGGTCTCCCTATGGTTCGTGAACTATGAGACATGATTGATACCTCTCAGATCGATAACCAATAGTGGGATTTGGAAATCATAATGTCTTCACATATTTCTATGATGACTTCATGATCGAATGAACCATTTACATCCCCGTGCCAATTCACTTTGTCATCCGGCGCGATACTTTACTTATCGAGGTTTGATGGTCGGTATCTCTATACCTAGTTGACCGTTTGATTAGTACTCTTTACTCGTACTATGATGTGACATACCTTGTGACCTAGTCACATGTTTGGAAGCAATTGGATGACACTCCTTGAGAGGGCCAGAGTATATCTATATGTCATATGGATGGACCAATCACTCTTTATCCATGCACTTCAATCCATACTTTAGGAATACCTAATTCCACATTTATAACCACCCAGTTATGAAGTGTTGTTTGATGTAATCAAAGCATCCATCTGATGATGGTGATTTAACATGATCTCATGGTCGAAGGATTCTGTTACTATGTATTTGAAAGCTTGTAGCAAACAAACTCTAAATGAATTGATCTTATGGTAGCTAACTATAGGATATGTCCATCACATCATTATCCTAATGATATGATCTTGTTTTAATAACATCTAATGTACATGATCAGGAAACCATGATCATATATTAATCAACAATCTAGTTTCACAAGAGGCTTACTAGGGACTCTTTTATGTTTACAAAACACACAAGTATTAATGTTTCCGGTTAATACAAATTATAGTATAGGATGTAAACATTTATCATGAACATGAATATATGATAATAACCACTTTATTACGCCTCTTGGGCATATATCCAACACTCTTTAGGCGTGAAAGACTTCTCGGCTCACTCCTCAAGCTTATTTGGATCCGTCCTGCTTGAGAGTTGAAGATCTCTCAGTCGACCCCCTGTCCTTTAGGGGTGATAACATCGATGCCACATATCTCTCATCAAATCCAGTATTTCATGCGAACAAAACACATGAAGTTGATTATCATTTGTGAGGGCGTGTTATAGAAGTTTACGTAGATCAAGTTGATCTCTTCTAAAGATCAACTTGAGGATGTTACATATTCGCTGTGTTGTTGCTAACCATAGTGCAGTACGGATGCGGCGATCTCCTCGAGGTCCTTCACGTACCTAAGTCGCGGGACCTACTCCTGCCCGACAGCGATGTCGATCGTTGCATGGACCATACGTGAGCAGGCACGTGCCCGAGGCCTCCTCCTCGGCCCGGCCCGCCCAGCCCTCCGCCGCTGCGTCTACGCGAGCCTGATCGGTGGCATTGGGCCATCCCGCCTACCGCATTGCCTTTCGGCCTTCACGCCTGCGTCGGCTCCATGCATCTCACCTAGGCCGGCCTCGCTAGCTCCGCCTCCTCGGCTAGTGGGCTGCCCGCCTGCAGCTTCCCTCACGGGATCCCATCTCCCCCGTTGCACCTCTGCTCGATGAGGTGGCCAATGACCCGTCTCAACGTGGTTCTCCATCCGCATCTGGCGCAACCATAGTGGTATTCACCAGCCCAAGGCACGCATTGATGGTATTATTGCATGGATCGCTGCCTTCTTAGCTCAAGTGCGGTCCAATCCTCTTGTGGAACCCGACACTATCAAGCAGCGATGAGTATTACTCACTAAGCGTCTTGCTATGGACCTGAATTCAGTCTCTTTGTTAGAATGGCACCTAGCAATTGGTCTCTCCCCTCCCAGGAATCAACATCATTGATTCCAAATGGGTTTTCAAGTTCAAACAACATGCAGATGGCTCTATATAGCGATACAAGGCTCGAATGGTTGCTAAGGGCTTCAAGCAACAGTATGGTCTTGACTACGAGGATACATTCCAGTCCGTTGTTAAACCAACCCACGATTTGGCTGCTACTTCCATTTGCTATCCTGAGGTTGGTCGCCGTCGATTGGATGTTGATGCGTTTCTACATGGTGTTCTTGAGGAGGAGGTTTACATCGTTAGCCTCCTTGTTTTGTTGATCCCGATCATCCTCTGGATCTCTGTCGCTTGGTGAAAGCGCTCTATGGTCTCAAACAGGCTCCTCGTGATCGGCATGCTCGCCTGGGTTCTGCGCTTCGTTCTCATGGGTTTGTGCCCTCCACTGCTGATACTTCACTATTCATTCTTTAGAGACCGGAAGCTACTATGTACATCTGGTATACATTGATGATATCATCCTTGTCGGCTCCTATTGCAGCGGCCCGATTGTCTAGTTATGGCTCTCGGTTCTGATTTTCTTTGTCAAGGATCTGGCAAACTTCACTATTTTCTTGGCTTGGAGGTCACCTATCCACATGATGGTCTTGCTCTCTTCGGAAGAAATACTCGGGATCTCTTGCGACATCTTGACATGCTCCGATTAAAAGGCTGCTACTACTCCCATGTCCTCCACTAAGACTATCTTTGCTCACGGATGTGGCTCTACTCGTGATGGTGCTCACTGAGTATGAGTCTTGTTGGGGATCTTGAGTAGCTCACCATCCTCAACACGATATTTCATATCTGATTAACCGTTTTGCCAGTATCTTAGTGCCTCGAGAGCCTCACTTGGTATTGTCAAGCGTATTATAATGCTACGATTAGCCTCCCTTTTGCTACTTATGGACTACATCTCTGATCGGCACCCTCGATATGATATCGGCTTTCGATGATGCAAATTGAGTGGTAACCCGGATGCGGTGATCCACAGGGATATCGGTATTCTTTGGTCCTGTCGATGCTTTGGAGTGCTCGAGGGAAACAGGCTATAGTTTCTCTGATGCTTGAAAGTGAGTACAAGGCGATTTGATGCCGCTGTTGAGCTTATCTAGGTCTAGTCCTTGCTTGGAGAGTTGAAGATCTCTCACAATCAGCCTCCGATCCTTTGGTGTGATAACATCGACCGCATACCTCTCATAAAATCTGGTATTTCATGCGAGCAAACACATCGAGTTGATTATCATTTGTGAGGGCGTGTTTGCGAAGTTTCCTGAGATCAAGTTTATCTCTTGAAGATGAACTTAGCGATATCTTCATCAAACTGTTGTCTCTTCCTTTGTTCATAGGTACATGAAGGTACGTCGTGAGAAGCGTATCTATAATTTTGATGCTCCATGCTTGTTTAGTATCTACTTTGCTTTGCTTTGTCTACACTTTGGCGTTTTTATATCTTTTATGGAACTAACCTATTATCAGTTGCGAGTGCAGTTACTGTTTTCTTACATTTTTGGTTAGGAAAGAAAATCAATATTCTCGAATTGGGCGGGACAAAAGCCAAAGTCAATATTTTACCGTGGGCGACAGCCGAAGATGAGCAGAGGGGTGCCACTGAGGCCGAGACCCCCAGGTGGGCCCGGCCCATGACTAGGCAGGTGTGGCCCCTGGCCTTCTCGCCTCTTTGCCTATAAAAGCCCCCGAGCGAAACCCTAGGCACTTAATCAAACTCCACGAAACCTTACATGGCTGCCACCATCATCCCTAGATCGGGGATCTGAAGTTCTTCTAACGCCTTTTCCGGCACCTGAAGAAGGAGATCATCGAGAGCCTTCTCTCCGGTATGATGCGTGAGTAGTTCCACCTTGGACTATGGATCCATGTAGTAGCTCGATGGTTGTATCTCCTCCTTTGTGCTTTCATGTATAGATGTTGTGAGCTCCGTTCATGATCAAGATCTAATCTATTTATAATCATGCATGTTGTGTTTGCGAGGATCCGATGGATATTGAGATTATTATGTTGGTTTGATTAATGGTTTTTATCTTTATTATTCTATCATGTATACGTGTTGTTTGTGATCTTGCATGCTCTCTGTTTTTAGTAGCTATCTTGGCCAAGTAGTTGCTAGTGACTCCAAGAGGGAATTTATGCTTTCGATAGTGGGTTCATGCCTCTAGTTTCCAAAGGGAAGTGAAAATAATCTCTTTGGTTGTAGATGTGTTGTTCCTACTAGGGAGAAAACAACGGTCTCTTGTTCATGGAACATGTGGTGTTTACCTTACACACTTTGCTTAAAGAAGTTGTGCATTGCTTGCAACTTAATCTTGGAGGGTTCGGATGATAACCTAAAGGTGGACTTCTAGTCATAGATGTAGTTGGATGGTCTATGTATATTGTTGTATTTACCAATCGAATCTCATAGGATCTTTTTATGCAGTATTGCATTGTTATGCCTTGCTCGATTCACATCAATTGCCCTGCTGTAATTTATTTACCCTTCATGCCATGTTGTTTATCTAAGGAGAGCACCTCTAGTGAAACTATGTACCCAAGTCAGTCTTTACCATTGATACATCTTCCCTGTCATCTTTGTTTACTTGCTGAAAACCATTCATCACCTTCCACCATGATTAATCCTTTGTTACAGCAATCGATGAGATTGACAACCTCACTGTTAGTTGGGGCAAAGCCTTGAGTTTGTGTTGTGCAGGTCTCCATGTTGCTTGTCGCACCTTTGGGACGTTTCCTTCCTCCTACTAGTTGGATAACCTCAGTTTCTTACTGAGGGAAACTTGCCTGTTGTACTGCATCATACCTTCCGCTTGGGGTCTCCCAACGAAGTGCTCTTGCACTCATCAAGGTTTTTTACTGGTGCGTTGCCAGGGAGGCTAAGGACATCTTCTGAGGGAGTCCTCCTCAACCTTTCTCTTTACTTTGTTTTTAGTTTGCTTAGTTTATTTTGCTTGGTTTTATTTGCCTCTTTTAATCAAAAACTCCAAAAATATATATTTTATTTTGGTTTGCTTTCTCTATTCAAAAACACACACAAAAAATAGTTCTTGCTCTAGCTGCTGCTGCTATTTTTGGATTTCCCACCTTTGCCAAAATGAACTCTGCTGAGAACACCAAGTTGTGTGACTTCACTATCACAAACAACAATGATTTCCTTAACACTCCTATTGCTCCACCTGCTCTGATGCTACCTTTTATGAAATTAAGCACTTTGTTGAATCTTGTGATGAGAGAGCAATTTTCTGGTGCTAGTTCTGATGATGTTGCTTCCCATCTCAATAACTTTGTTGAACTTTGTGAGATGCAAAAGTATAAGGATGTATATGGATATATTATTAAGCTCAAGCTGTTTCCTTTCTCCTTGAGAGGAAAATCTAAAGAATGGTTGCTATACTTGCCTAGAAATAGTATTGATTCTTGGACTAAGTGCAAAGATGCTTTTATTGGAAAGTACTACCCTCCTGCTAAGATTATATCTATGACAAGTGATATTATGAAATTTAAACAACTTGATAATGAACATGTTGCTCAAGCTTGGGAAAGAATGAAATCTTTGGTTAAATTGTCCCACTCATGGACTCCTGCTTGGATGATTATCGGACTTTTTATGCAGGTTTGAACTTCTCTTCAAGAAACTGTTGGATTCACCCATTGGAGGTACCTTTATGGGCATCACTTTGGGTGCTTTAACAAAACTCCTTGATAATATGATGGTTAATTACTCTGAATGGCTGAGAGAGAGCTCCACATGGTAAGAAGGTAAATTACATTGAAGAAACCTCCTCTTTGAGTGATAAGATTGATGTTATTATGGCTATGCTTGTTAATGGGGAAGCTCCTTTAGATCCTAATAATGTTCCCTTAGCCTCTTTGGTTGATCAAGAAGAGCAAATTGATGTGAACTTCATTAGAGACAACAATTTCAACAACAATGCCTATAGGAGTAATTTTGGTGGTAACAACTATAGGCCTTATCCTCCTAATAATGGCAATACCTATGGAAACTCCTACAACAATGCTAGAAGTGCCCCCTCTGAACTTGAAGTTATGCTCAAAGATTTTATTAGTAAACAAACCGCTTTCAACAAGACTGTGGAGGAAAAACTTTTAAATGTAGAGAAAATATTTCCTCTTTATGCGAGCTTTACACCCTCTTTGATTAATAAAATGGCACTAAACACGAAACCATGGAAAGTACCTTTGCTTCCACTCATGCCATACAAGTTACTGTTGATGAAAATGTTAGGATGCTAGCTCAACTTCATGCTAAGTGGGAAAGGGAAGATGAAATTGATAGAAATAATAGTGTGTGCACCATCACCACTAAACCACAAGAAGTCCATATCCCTCCTCCTACAATGCCTAAGCCTAATAAGTCTACTACTAGTGATGCTAAGTTTGATTTTGATATAGATGGTTGCAATATTTCTGAAGTGATTATGTTCTTGCAAAAGCTTGCTAGAAGTCCTGATGCTAGTGATATGCATGTTGCTTTCACCAAACACATTACATATGCCCTTGTTAAGATTAATGAAGAGAAGCTAAAACACAAAGATTCTATTCCTAGGAAAGTACAAGATAGTTGGGAACCCATTAATAATATGCAAGTGAATGACTTTGATCTCAAAGCTTCATGTGATCTTGGTTCTAGTGTCTCTATTATGCCTAGTAAGATTTATGAAATACTTGATTTGCCACCTTTAGAAGATTGTTATTTGGATGTTCCACTTGATGATAATGCTAAGAAGAAACTCATGGGGAGTATTAATGATGTTCTCATTATGGTTAACAATGCTTATGTCCCTGTTGATTTCTATGTTTTGGATGGTGAATACAATGCTTCTTGTCCTATTACTTTGGGAAGACCTTTTCTTAGAACTATTGGTGCCATCATTGATATGAAAGAAGGCACCATTAAATATCATTTTCCATTCAACAAAGGTATTTAACACTTCAATATGAGGAGATAGAAGTTGCTTTTTACTCCTCCTTTGAAAGCAAGGTTTGATGTTAATGCTTCTTCATTTGAAAATACTTGATTTCTTGCTTCTTGTGCCTAACTTAAAGGCGTTAAAGAAAAGTACTTGTTGAGAGATAACCCAAAAGTTTCCTTGAGTCTTGGAAGGTATTACTTCAGTAATGACCTCTCCTTATCTTATTTTGTTTGCTTTTTGTGCCAAGAATGACCTCTAATGAGAGGGAAGCAAGATTTGGGGAGTTGCTGTCTCGAAACAGATTTCTGTTCTCCACCATAAAAATTCGTGAGGCGTCTCTGTAAGTCGTATTGATCTGAAAATTTACAAATAAATCGCCCAGTATGTTAGATAACTTTTGTTAGTTCAACACTTTTTGATTTGAGCAACAGAAGATTTTCGAAAAAAATCGGTTTCTACTTGCTGGTCTGTTTTGACAGATTTCTGCCATTATTTACATTTGCTTCTTATTGATTCCTTTTTGAGTTCTCTTTTGGGGAATTGAGCTTTTTGAAGGAGTTGCTACATTAGCTTATGTTTTTAGCGATTTTTTTGTTGTTCCAAACCTAAGCCCAAAGGTCTATTATCTTTCGAATACACTTATGTTGCTAATGAAGATTGTGTGAAGTTTTGCATGAAGAAAAATTTTCAAGTGTAGAGAGAATGATGTAATGAGATGAAGAATGGACAAAAGCTCAAGCTTGGGGATGCCACCCCGGTTTCACCCCAAGAAATATCCAAGAGGTACAAGCGTCAAAGCTTTGGTATGCCCAAGGCATCCCCTTCTTCATCAATAAAAAGCTCAGGTCTGTCTAGACACTTCATTTTTATTGTTTCATGCACTGTTGTGTTGTTCTTGGAGCGTCTTAGTTTTCGTTTGCTTTGCTTAGTTTGTTTAGTTTGCTTGAATAAAGTAGTTTGGACCCCCGTTTTCGCTGTGTTGTTTCAAATAAGTTAATTGGTGTTGGAAAAAGTAGGAAGTTCCTGCTTGAAAGTGCAAGAGGAGCTTGCATTGACTGTGACTTAGACTTTAGCATGACATGCCAGGTGTTGTTTTGACCTTATGGTTAGTGATTATTGCTATAGCATGTATTGTTTCAAACAATTGGGATTGCTTAATGTGCCTTGAAGAAATTATGTGTTGTTTTTGCATGCAAAAGCATAGTATTGTGGTATTCTCCTTTGATGCTTTGTTTGGGTTGACTTGGCACATGCTCACACCATGTTATGACTATGCACAAGTCACCATAGCCTCTATGATCATTTAGTCCTTGACTTGTAGTACCACTCTATGCTTTGATTAGTAATGTTTTGTTGCTCTGCATGTTTATGGCCATTATTGCTCTCTTAGTTGGTTGCTCCCAGTATTTTGCTAGCCTCCACTTGTATGAGTAAGTTCTACTCATGCTTACAACTCCCAAGAAACCAAGTTATTCCAAAGTGTCCACTATAAACTTCTATGCATGGTGTGTTACACCATTCCAAGTATATTCTTGTTTTCAGCTATCTTCCAATTAAAAGTATTTTGTTATGTGAAAACTTAGTGATTAAAGCCCTTACGAACTTCATGGCACACTTTATATTCCTTGCCCCTAATAAACTTGCACCATTGTGTCATCTATGTTGTATATGCTTGCACTTATACGTTGGAATTAGCAGAACCATGCTATCATGGGGAACGTTTTCAACATTGCACTTGTACTTTTTCAAGCATATACTCCATAGTTTGTTCACTTTAACCTTAATCATTTCAAGATGCTTATGATAGGGGTAATGAGGGCTGAAAGCTAACAAGTACCATAATTTTTGGAAGCTCTTTTTGAAACTTGAAATCCCTGCTTCCCTTTATGAAGGGCCTTTCTTCCACTATTATATTGAGTCTCCACATTCTACCTTTAGGCACCATTAAGAGAGCATAGTTGCCATCTTGTGTGCAGTGTCCCAAAACTTATTGATTGATGCATATTGTGATATTACTTGTTCTTGTGATATTTGTATCTAGTCACTCTTATGAATTTTGAAGGTGTCCTATGCATCTATTTGCTACTCCATGAGGGACAAGCTGAGTGCCGCTATGCCATGTTTTCTGTTTGTGAAACAAACAAATGTTTTTCAATGCATGTTATTCATGATATTTTATTGTAGCCTTTCATGTTGCATGCATAGTTACTTTGTCTTATTGTTAGAACTTCATCTTTCATGCGCATGTTTAGAGTTCTTTGATCCCAGCTTTCAATGCTTCCAAATGGTTTGATCTTGGATTTGATGGTGCATGTCACCTCAAAAATTATTCTTTTATCACTTACCTACTAGGGGGGCAGGAGTTAATCTGAGGATTCTTGATCGTCGAAGCGTATCTATAATTTTGATGCTCCATGCTTGTTTTAGTATCTACTGCTTTGTCTACACTATGAGGTGTTTTATATCTTTTTGGAACTAACCTATTAACAAGTTGCCACGAGTGCGGTTACTTTGTTTTCTTCTGTTTTTTGTTCCAGAAAGGAAGAAAATCAATATTCTCGGTATTGGATGGGAAAAAAGCCAAAGTCAATATTTTACCGTGGGCGTCACGAAGTCCAGAGGAGAGACGGAGAGGCGAGCCAGGGCCACCACACCCTCTCTAGGCGCGGGGTGGGCCCACCCCGTGTCTGGGTAGGGTGTGGGCCCTCCGGCCGCCTCTCAGCCTCGCCTCTTCGCCTATAAGAAGCCCCTGATGCAGAAACCCTAGACACCGGATCAAAACTCCACGAAACATACATGGCCGCCGCCACCATCGTACCTAGATCGGGGGTGTAGAGGTCCCAACCTAATAAGGTAGAGATCCCTGTGTTTACAATGCTAGTCCCTGGATCAATAGCTAGCATCCACAGTTTAAGATGTAATATCAAGAACAAAGGTCATAATACAACTTTATAACTAGGAATAAAATAATTCTTTACATCTTACATAGCCCATTTGGCTATGTCATTACAATGCAGCAAAAATATCTATATAGCATGGAGTCCTTCATCTTCAAAGTGCCACGAGCGTCATATTGATTTGTAGACTTGTAATCCTATTCACCACACTTCACTAACATCAAACACACCTGCAACATAATAAGTTACAGCCACAAGGGTCAATACATTTGAATTGTATTGACAAGTGCTACTATGGTAGAATAGTGGTATCTATCATCTATATGAATTTGGCTAAGTGGAGCTTAGTCTTGCTTTGCTCATAATAGATTTTCCTTATCATTTGAAAACACTAAGTCTTTTTTTGTCAAAATCACCCAAGGCATCTACCAATAGAAATTGGTGATCCTTTAACCCTTGTTCAACCACAAACTTTTAACTTAGAAACTGGGATGAGGAGATCCTTGATAGATTCCATGTCTTGATGCTCAAATTGTCCATTTCCGGGGACACGGCTAAGTACTTAGATTTTACTCTCGAGAGAGGTGGTCCACTTTCCCCACAAGACTCGACATGCATGAGACAAGATCTTTGAAGCCTTCCCTTAGACCATAATGGGCGCGTTCCCAAACCTATCACCCCCTACCACCAACTGTCCATCTGGCTAAGTTATTGCAACCTATATGATCCAAGCAGAGCCCATATTGCCATGTGGCTGCACTTGAAGCTTCTCAACATTTGACATCTCAAATCTCTTTTTTCATGGGTGGATTTCCACAAGTGAGATACACTAGGGTAGGCCATAAATATGGGACCCTGTAACCACTCAACATAACTTGACCATTCACCATTCCACCCAGTGATTCATTCACATAGTTGTTTTATTAAATAAAACACAAGTCATTGACTTAGAAATATTTCATAGCATGAATATAATCCACCTTGTTTTCTAATAGCTAGGCTAAGCATAATAGTAGCAAGAATCTTAACTTAGGAAAATTCTATCACACATCATCTACTAGGATTTCCCAAGGCATAGTTTATACTTAGAAATTCCATGCATGTCCTACTCAAAATATCACTAATGCATAGTGAAAATAATGGGACAAAGTATGAAGCACCACTTGCCTTTTAGTAGAGAATATAGATTCACTCCTTGATATTGCAATTGTCACACTCTTCAAAGTTCACTACAATTCAATCAAGGCACAAATTCAATCTAGCATTCAAACAATTCACCACATAAAATAAAGGAAACAAAACAATGCATGCAAGCATGCAAAAGATTATTTTATTTGGAAGGAGTGGTTTCTAATAGGCTATAAACATTTTAAAAACACCTATTTGTCATTTATAAAAGTGGCAAAACCATTTAAAATCAAGTTAGTGAAAATCGCCATTTAAATCATTTTGTTTTTTGCTAGAAATGATTTAAATCAAAGTAATAATTTCTAGTGTTATCCAAAATGTTTTAAACACAAATATTAATTATTAGGGTCAAAGTGTTTTAAAACAAATCCATTTTCAAAAGATTTCCTCAAAACCATTTTTAAATCAAAGCAATAATTTTATTTTACTAAAATGCCTTTATTCAAAGGAACAATTTTCTATGGTTAATCAAATACATTTTTAAATCCAAAACTTAGTGTTTAGGGTGGAGAGTTTAATTCAACCCATTTGCAAAAGGTTTTACTCAAAACTATTTTTAAAACATAATCAAATAATTTTATTCTACTATAAATGCTTTTATTCAAGGAATAATTCCTTAGTGTCATAAAATATACTTTTAAATCCATAAGTTGGTTTTTATGGTCAGTAGGTTCAAAACAAAACATTTGCAAAAAGAATTTACCCTAAAATATTTTTAGAATAAATTTTATAACCAAAATAGGCCTAAACAAGTTTCTGCAAAAAACAATCAATTTTCCAGAAGCAAAATGCTAAACTAAGGGCATTGTTGCAAAGTATTCTTTTCCTGATTCCAATGATATAAAATTTGTAAATTTTGGACATGTAGATCTAAAGTTATGAATTTTCAAACCTAAACATCTAATAGATATGTTTCTATTTTAAAACAAAACATAGAGCCGCGTGGCTGTTTCCTATTCGCTGGTACGGTTGCGGATCACGCTCGTGGATCGTTGGATCTAACTATGATCATGCGGCACAGATCAAGCGTAGCAGTTCGATTAAGTCAATCTATCGCATCCATCGGATCATCATCCAGCAGCTCATGCCGCCAACCATAGATGGGGCGCTGCGGCAGTAGACGGCGATGGCCTTCGAGGCGATGGCGTTGCCGACAATATAGGAAGCGAGAGAGAGAAAAGGCTCACCGGGTTTGTTGTGGAGTGCTAGTTCTCGAGATGGTCGTTGCGATGTGAGAACGTTGTCGTTGGAATTGCTAGGAGAAGATCTGGCGGCGGCGGCGTCACATTCATCGTTGTTGGCGAGGTTATGGTGCGCCAAGTCAAAGTAGAGGTTGTGTTAGAAGTGGGAAGGAATGGATATTGAAGGTATCATCCAGAGAGGAAGAATGGGACGGGCTTACGGGGAGGTGTCGAGTGGACATAGTCGGCCAATGGCGCTCTGTCGAAGATATTCTTTGAGTCTCTAGGGCATGGCGGCCAAGTGGGAACTACTTGCGGATCAAGACAATGGGGATCATGCTCGTGGAAACTAGGAGGCAAGGGAGGTAATGGTTCAATAGGAGGGGTTTGAGGGGAAAGGTAGAAGGGAGGCAATTAAATGGGCGAGATCGTGATCTGAATCAACCACGACAATAAAGTGAATTTAATCGATGGAATTAGAGAGAAATGGTGAGGAGGGGGAGGAACTGGTCGCGGGTTGAAGGCGATGAGCTGGCGGTGGGGTTGGGTTGTCGTGAATGGGAGAAGCCTGATGGGGTCCAAGCGTGAAATGCGTGGAGTTTGCTTTCATGAGTGAGAAAAAAAACGATCAAGGGAGAGGGGTTCGGGTGGGCTGGTATTGGGCTAGTTGGGCGATTAGTTGGGCTGGGTTAGTTTAGGTTGGTCCTTTTCTTATTTTTTTCTTTCTGATTCTTTTCCTTTTTCTTCTGTTTTCTGTTTTCCAATTCAAACACTCTTTTGATTTCAGATTTCTTTTCAAATATTTTCCAAATATTTAGTAGGTTTTTAATCTGTTTATTTATGTATTATAAAGTCCATTTTAGAATAATTTCTTTTATTCCCTTAGGGTTTATTATTTATTTTAAATAGACATTTTGTCTTTATTAAGTAGGATTTTAAATATGATTCCAATCCATATTAATCTTTTTAACTATTCTTTTATTCTTTTTAAGTTATTTGGATAACAATTAATCCACTTTGGTAAATTCCAATTTATTATTTTCTCATATCTAATTTAATCATTTACCTTAGGGATTTTTGTCCCCATTAAATATAATTTAGAGTATGGTTTAATCCAATATACTTTTATTTAAATATTCCTTATCCCTTTATTTTATTTGGATTTGGATTATCTTTATTCCATTTGACTATGGATTTAATTCAAGTTTCAAATTGTCTTCTAAATACTTTTCTTGGAATTTATTATTTAGGCAATTTGTCTTTAATTAAATAAAATTGGACATTGTTTAATCCTTATGATTTTACTTAAATAATATTTTAATCCTTTTTATTATTTAATAATCTTTCATTCCATTTGTTTGGCCAAGATTTAATTTGGCTTGTAAATATTCCTTATTTATTTATTTCTTTCTCTGCCTTATAACATCCATATTTTTTATTTATAGATCCTAAATTGGTGATTCCAATTTGTATATTTTTATTTGATAATTGTTTTATCTTTTTAAATCCTTCTAGGATTAATTTGCTCACAATTTGGTATGAATTTTTAGTTAAGAGCTTTAATAGCTTTGAATTTTATTTTTCTTTATCTTAATAAATTCATAAGTTTTTATCCATGGCTCCAAATGAAGTGAAACCAATTTCTATGGTTTTATAATATTTTTATTTATCATTTTTGATCATCTATAAATGTTTGTTGATAGATTTTTATATGGATCAAATCCATAGTCTTAGAGAGATCTTTAGGGTTTTGGTTTAGCTTTTCCAAGTGTTAACTTTCAAGATACATTCATTGATGAATGCATTTCACTTGATTGAATTTTTTTTTGATTCCCTTTTCATTCAAGTTTTGTTCAAGATGGGTTTTTGATGTTTCTATTTGGAATAAAAAAGTTTCTTTTCACCCTAAATTTCAACAACTAATTCTTTTGTTTATTTATTTTTCACATTTCAAAATTTGGAAAATTTTGGGATGTGACAGGGGGATCTGAAGTTCTTCTCGGCACCATGTCGGAGGGGATATCATCCCGGAGGCCTTCTTCTCCGGTATGAAGCGTGAGTAGTTCCACCTTGGACTACGGGTCCATGTAGTAGGTAGATGGTTGTATCTCCTCCTTTGTGCTTTCATGTATATATCTTGTGAGCTCCGTTCATGATCAAGATCTAATCTATTTGTAATCATGCATGTTGTGTTTGCGGGGATCCGATGGATATTGAGATTATTATGTTGGTTTGATTAATGGTTTTGTCTTTATGATTCTATCATGTTTGTGATCTTGCATGCTCTCTGTTGTTAGTAGCTATCTTGGCCAAGTAGTTGCTAGTGACTCCAAGAGGGGGTATTTATGCTCGGTAGTGGGTTCATGCCTCTAGTTTCCAAGGGAAGTGACAGAAATCTCTTCGGTTGTAGATGTGCTGTTGCCACTAGGGAGAAAACAACGGTCTCTTGTTCATGGAATAAGTGGATTGTTTACCTTACACACTTTGCTTAAAGCAGTTGTATGTTGCTTGTAACTTAATACTGGAGGGGTTGGGATGATAACCTAAGGTGGACTTCTAGTCATAGATGCGTTGGATGGCGGTCTATGTATATTGTTGTATTACTTAATCGAATCTCATCGATCTTTTTATGCAGTATTGCATTGTTATGCCTTGCTCGAGTTCCTGTCAATTGCCTGCTATAATTTGTTTACCCTTCATGCCATGTTGTTTATCTAAGGAGAGCACCTCTAGTGAACTATGGACCCTGGTCCAGTCTTTAACATTGATACATCTTCCACTGTCACTTTTTACTTGCTGCAAACCATTCATCACCTTCTACACCATACAGTTAATCCTTTATTCTGACCTGGCAGTGAGATTGACAACCTCACTTTGTTAGTTAGGGCAAAGTCTTGAATTTGTGTTATGCAGGTCTCCATGTTTCTTGCAGCACCTTTGGGAAGTTTCCTTCCTCCTACTGGTTCAATAACCTCGGTTTCTTACTGAGGGAAACTTGCCTGCTATACTGCATCATACCTTCCTCTTTGGGTCTCCCAACAAAGTGCTGCTGCACTCATCAGACAAAATCTTAACTTACTAAATACTGCAGGCCACGGTTAAGATTGAGAAAAGGTGTTCGATTGTATTTGTATACAAGTTTATAGCTTCTGTAATTGTATTTGTATTGTACCTCTTGGCACCCATATATAAAGAGACAGGACACACACCAGATGTGTTGGGCAGTTCCACCCAAACATTGTTTAGCACACATGCATATGATCATCGAGAGGAATGGGCAGGGACAGAGCCAGGTGAAAGAGCATTCCATGATCTCTAGTGTTTTGTGTGTTAGATAACAATTCCAAGGATTACTTAATGTGTTTTGAAGTGTTGCGGGTCTTAGCATATTCAAAAGGGGCAAAACAATGTTCTTGGGGGCGGATAATCCGCCCCTGCTAAGGGCCGAATAATACGGCCCTTCCCCAAATCAAGCTGACCAAGGCGTATCACACTGCATGGGGGAGGATTTTCCCCCGGATTGTGCGGCTACGTCGGATAATCCGCACCCCTAGGATTTATCTAAGGAGCACTGAGGCGCGTCATACTGCATGGGTGCGAGAATCCGCCGGATTGTATGGCCAGGGATGGAGTTTTTGCTCGGGTCGGATAATCCGCCCCTTTGGGGTCCTGATAATCCCTCCCCTCAAGGATTTTTGAGAAGGAGATCAAGGCACGACGCACATTATGGGGGGCGGAAAATCCCCCGGACTTTCCAGCTCTGGGCGTATTTTCTCCCCAGGGCGGTTAATCTGCCCCTAGTGGGGGGCGGATAATCCGCCCCTAAATGTCTCCAATGGCCAGTTTAGGCAGGGGGTATTTAATCTCCATCATCCCCTCCTGCTAGAACTCTTGATTCATTTCGAAAAAGAGACGGGCGTGTTCTTCAAGCTCAACAAGAGATATCCACCTTCACCCACCCAAAGGCTTCGATCTTTGGGGAATTGAAGGAGGAGGCATCGATCTTCATCAACAGCAATCAAGCGCTTCACTTCCCCTCCATTCACTTGGAAGATTCTCGATTTAGTATTTCTTGCAAATATATAGATCCTTGTTTTGGTTATTCTATAATCCTTGTTCTTGTGGCAACTAGTCATCACGGGAGCCTCCAATTTAGTTGTGGATGTGTGTCCTGCTAGCGCTGTAAAGGCACCGGTTCCCGCCACGAAGGGTACCAATAGTGGAAAGGTGGATCAGGCCTTTGGTGGTGAGATCCATCGGAGAATAGGGTGAGGCCTATTGTGGCGTGGTGGTCTTAGAACCGCCCACCCCTCCAATGCAGGCGTACTTCCCTTAACAAGGAAGTAATTGTGGTCAAACAAATCCATGTGTCTCTTCATGCTTCACTACGGTTTCCTTGCCCCTCTTTACTCGCTTAGTAGTTAG
This sequence comes from Avena insularis, assembly GCA_023614405.1. Taxonomy (NCBI): domain Eukaryota; kingdom Viridiplantae; phylum Streptophyta; class Magnoliopsida; order Poales; family Poaceae; genus Avena; species Avena insularis. Next base: position 41,764 of record JAJUPC010000734.1, on the reverse strand, counting down.
GTCTGCATATAGGGAAATTCTCGTAATTGCATATCTAGAGAATTTACTTTGTGTCAAGCCTAAAATTTGAAGTAGAACCTATTCACCCCCTCCTCTAGGTGCCCATACGATCCATTTCAATTGGTATCAGATCCCCGGCTCTTTATTCGGGCTTAACCGCCTAAGAGAAGTATAGGTACCAAGGGAGATGGGAGTGATGCTGCGGACGTAGTCACCATGAACGATCTCAAGATGTTGGAAATAACCTTGATTAATTCAATGGAGACTAAGATGGAAGAGATGTGTCAAATGATTGTCGTCTCTCCGCACCCACAACACCACCTCCATTTGCCTTTGAGGCCACCACTCCATAGTCTAAGGAAAAGGGTAACACCGAATCCAAAGAAGGCAATGTGGTAGGTGATGTCACTAGTAAGAGATCCACCTCGAAAAAGGGTGGTGGTAAGGAGGAATATAATGATATTCCTCATGTGTATTCACCTGATCCACCTATCCCTCACCCTTATATAAACAATAGGGGTGATCCACCCAAGCTTTCTGCATCTACTTTTAATCAATGACAATTTTTGATGAAGTCTCATGTATTTGGCTCGTCCATCGAGTTATAGAAAATCATAGAGAATGGTCTTTATGTTGGAGATCCAAACAACCTAACAAGAAGAGAGGTTGTGGACATCAACTCAATGTAACAGCTCTACACATGATCCAACTTGGTGTGGGTCCCAAGGACATGCGCCACATAGAACATCTCAACACAGTGAAGGAAGCTTGGGATGCTCGCACCGAGATCTTCATTAGAAATGAAAGCATGAGAAGGAATAGGTATGACGCTTTGATTAACCAAGCTGAAGGGTTTTATATGATGGATGGCGAGGATCATGAGGATATGTATAGAAGTCTCAAGTTAATAGCCACCACATTGAGAAATCATGGTGCTTCCCACGTTAATGATCGTGGATCAAAAGAAAGTATGTTAGTGATCTTATGCCATTTGAGCCTATAGATTTGAAGAGACTCCAAGGTAGACACAATTACCACAAAAATGACTTCCAATGAGGCAATGAAAGAAATGGTAGCTTTCAAGGTAGCGCCAAGAATCTCGAAGATGCTCATGCTCGAGCTATTGGAATCTTGAAGGGTCGATGTGGCCTTGAAGGCAAGTGTTCTTTGAACAAGGCGAGGATGATTTTGAAGCTATGGACTATCCGAGGATGTCGAGAGGATCATGGTGAGTACATGGCCTTCTATGCCAGAACTTTTGGAAGGACCCATAAAAGCCAAATATGAACTTGAGCGCAAGAATGGGTCAAATGGAAGAAGGGAAAATGGTCCTAAATTGAGAACGTGCTTTAACTGTGGAGACCGGCTGCACTTTGTAGTTGAATGCCCATATCAAAGTAGATAATATAATGGAGTAAGACTCATCCTAAAAGAAAAGTCAAAGGCTCCACAGAAGAAGCAATTTGTGAAGAAGAGTACTCCATACAAGAAGCAACCAAAGATTGTCTTGGTAGCTGATATGTTGGAAACGTATCTATAATTTTTGATGCTCCATGCTTGTTTAGTATCTACTTTGATTTACTTGTCCACACTTTGAGGTGCTTTTTACATGTTTTCTGGTACTAACCTATTAACAAGTTGCAACAGTGCCAGATGCCTGTTTTCTGATGTTTTTGGTTTCAGAAAAGTTAGTAAAGAAATATTCTCAGAATTAGACGGGAGAAAGGACACAGTCAATTACTTTCCGTGGGGAACAAGAGTCCAGAGGAGAGCCGGAGGGGCTAGAGGGCAGACCCACCGAGCATGGGTGAGCCCCACCCCGCGCCTGGCTAGGGTTTGGTCGCCCTGGCGGCCGCCTCGGTCTCTCCCTTCGCCTATAAGAAGCCCCCGATGCATAAACCTTGGGAACCCGATAAAAAATCCACGAAACCGTCTGTAGCCACTTCCACCATCGTCCCTAGATTGGGGGTTCTGAAATTCTTCCCGGCACCCTGCCGGAGGGGAGATCATCCCGGAGGCCTTCTCTCGGTATGATCGTGAGTAGTTCCACCTTGGACTATGGGTCCATGTAGTAGCTAGATGGTTGTATCTCCTCCTTGTGCTTTCATGCATAGATCTTATGAGCTCCGTTCATGATCAAGATCTAATCTATTTGTAATCATGCATGTTGTGTTTGCGGAATCCGATGGATATTAGAGATTATTATGTTGGTTTGATTAATGGTTTTTGTCTTTATGATTCTATCGTATACGTGTTGTTTGTGATCTTGCATGCTCTCCGTTGTTAGTAGCTATCTTGGCCAAGTAGTTGCCGGTGACTCCAAGAGGGGTATTTATGCTCGATAGTGGGTTCATGCCTCTAGTTTCCAAAGGAAGTGACAATAATCTCTTGATTTGTAGATGTGTTGTTGCTACTAGGAAGAAAACAACGTCTCTTGTTCATGGAACATGTGGATCTGTTTACCTTACACACTTTGCTTAGCGGTTATGCATTGCTTGCAACTTTATCTTTGGAGGGTTCGGATGATAACCTGAAGGTGGACTTCTAGTCATAGATGCATTGGATGGCGATCTATGTATCTTGTTGTATTACCAATCAACCTCATAGGATCTTTCTGACTAAATTGCATTGTTGTACCTTGCTCGTCCTATTAATTTCTCGTTGAATTTGTTTACCCTTCATGCCATCTTGTTTATCTAAGGAGAGCACCTCTAGTGGTATGGACCCAGTTCAATATTTACCATTGATACATATTCTCTTTTGCTTGTTTACTTGCTACAAACCGTTACCTTCCACACCATATGTTTAATCCTTTGTTACAGCAATGGTAGCTTGACAACCTCATTGTTCGTTGGGGAAAAGTCTTGAGTTTGTGTTGTGCAGGTCTCCACGTTGCTTGCAACACTGTGTGACGTTCCTTCCTCATACGGTTCAATAACCTCGGTCTCCAAGCGAGGAAAACTTGCTGCTGTGCTTCACCTTGCTCTTGGTGTTCCCAACAGAAGTAATGCGTAGACAAATGCGTTGACTTGCACCAGCGTAGCCATCGATAGCTCAAGAGGAGTATTCATCTGCAAGTGAAGATCAAGAAGATGACGATAGATCCGAGAAGTGCAGCCATATCCACTACTTCAACACCGGTATACGCTCTTTGATGACTTAATGAGAACATCATCAACAAGAACGCCACCTCCGCTTTCATGCCTCGCGCAAGATGTACAAATGGCTATGCTTGGGGTGGGTTTGGGGTTTAGGGTTTAGGGTTGGCATCACTCGCTTCCATCTAGCCCACGTCAACATGAGAACTTTGCAAAGTCTTCACAAGGGTGGCCACATCCTTGGACCCCTAAACAATGTTTCCTTTGCCAAAGATCATGTTTATAGGGATTGTGTTGAAGGAAAGATGCGACTCTCCCCACAAGAGAAAAACTATCATATCATCAAAGACATATTTTGGTCCTCGATCTCATGCAAGCCTCGGTGGTAGAAGTATTGCTTGGTGATAGTTTATGATTACTCAAGATACACATGGGTCTACTTTTCAAGCTAAAAAGTGAGACTCAACAAACATCATTGACTTTGCCAAAGAGGTTTAGCGTCGACACAATGTCCCAATATTGGCAATAAGAAGTGACAATGGCTCACGAGTTCAAGAACTACACCCTTAATGAATTCCTAAGTGAAGAGTCGATACAGACATCAATATTCCTATGTACACCTCAACAAATGGTGTAGCCAAGAGGAAAAACGGACTTTAATGGATATGGCAAGGTCTATGTTGTCTGAATTCAAGTCACCATACATTTTTGGGGTGAAGCAATATCCACCGCATGTCATTAGTCAAATCGGCTTTACCTCCAGAAAATCTTTGGCAAGACTCCATATGAGATACTCACCGGTAACAAGACCAACATATCATATTTCCAGGTGTTCGATTGTAAGTGTTTCTTTCTCATTAAAGGAGTTTGTTTGTCTAATTTTGATTCTAAGGCTTTAGAGGATTTTTTTTGGTTATGGTGCTAAATCCACACTTATAGAGTCTACAATAAGCTCTCTAGAACTGTTGTAAAATTTTGTATTGTGGTGTTCGAGGAAAATGATGGCTCCCATGTGGGGCAAGTTGATGTTTGTGATGTAGATGCTGAAATACCCCAAGATGCCATAAGAAGAATGGGCGTGGGATTTTTCTGCCCCATTGAGGAACCCCTTGTGGCGGATCAGGAAGGACAATGCTTGTAGAGGTCCCAACCTTTAATAAGGTAGAGATCCCTGTGTTTACAATGCTAGTCCCTGGATCAATAGCTAGCATCCACAATTAAGATGTAATATCAAGAAACAAGGTCATAATACAACTTTATAACCAGGAATAAAATAATTCATTACATCTTCCATAGCTCATTTTGGCTATCACATTACAATGCAGAGAATATCTATATAGCATGGGTCCTTCATCTTCAAAGTGCCACAAACAATCATGTTGGTTGTAGACTTGTAATCCTAATCATCACTTCACTAACATCAAACAAACCTGCAACATAATAAGTTGCAATACAAAGTCAATACATTTGAATTGTATTGGCAAGTTTCACTATTATGTAGAAATAAGTGGATCCTATCAATACATGCATATTTGGCTAAGTAGGGATTAGGCTCATTTGCAGAAAGCAATATTGTTTTATCCTATCCTTTCAAAATAGTTTTGATCTTTTGACAATCTTCACGAACTCCTTGGAAAACTCCAAGTGCTTCTAATCCTTGTTGGCACCATCAAGTTTTACTTTGAGAAATTGGAATGTCGAGATCTTCCATAGCTTCAGGCCTTAGTTGCTCAGAGTTGTCCATAACCGAGGACACGACTAAGTACTTATAATTTGATCTTCAGAGAAGTTGTACACTTTACCCACAGCAACTGACACAATCGATCTTGGCGCCACTGCTGGTCGCTGGATAAGTACACACCAAATGGAGTGCAAGCCAGATCGAGAATGTGACGAAGTCTTTCCATAGAAGTCCTCCCCACCAATACACATGCTAGCTTGTCTACAGGCACCAATGTGAGGATATATTTCCAATACACAATTCTAGTTAACTTTGAAGATGCCAATGCAAGGGTCTTCCACTATGTAGTTGACTAAGCGAGGCCATTGAGCATGTGGTACGTACAGGAATCCTTTGTCGAGAAACATGTTCAATCTCTAAGTCCCTGGGTGGTTTTCTTCTAGTGCACATACAAAAGATAGCCATATAAACATGGTTCCCTTTGTTGCCACCTTATCCAAAATTGAGTATCCTCATTCCACCCAGGTGGTTCATTGAGTACTTGTTTTATTATATAAAACATATATTTTTCCAACACTTCATATAATCATGATATGGCATTCCACCCCAAGTATATAGAAGGCTAAGCATACTACAACTATGATGTTTCCACTAAGGAAGATATAAAGGATTTCCTAATTGTACATAGCATAGCATAGTAATATAGTAGCCCTATCATGCATACTACAAAAATACCACTAAGTGTAATGAAAATTGTAGGACATGGATGATAGTGTCACTTGCCTTTTTAGTAGAATATAGATTCACTCCTTGATCTTGCAATTGTCACACTCTTCAAAGTTCACTACAATTCAATCAAGCAAGGAACAAATTCAAAACTAGCATTCAAACAATTCACCACATAAAATAATAAAAACAAAGAAATGCATGCAAGCATGCAAAAGATTGTTTTATTGAAAAAGTGGTTTCTAATATGGCTATAAACATTTTAAAACACTTACTAGTAATTTATAAAAGTGGAAAATCATTTAAAATCAAGTTAGTGAAAATAGCCTTTTTAAATCATTTTTGTTTTGCTAGAAATGCTTTTATCAAACGAATAATTCTTTGTGTTAGCCAAATTTATTTTAAATCAAGCGTTTGTGTTTATGTTCGTGAGGGTTCAAAACAAACCATTTGCAAAGGTTTTACTCAAAAATCATTTTCAAAACAATTTTATACTCAAAATAGTCCTATTAATGTTTGCAAAACACCTAATTTTTCAAACAAAATACTAAACTAAAGCCATAGTTGCAAAGTTTACATTTTCTGAATCCATAGACACCAAAATTGTCGCTAAAGCGATAACCAACAAGGCGGTAGCATGTCAGTGGTAAATTTCAACAATGACTTAGTCTTGCAACCAAGATGAGCAACCACTTTTACCTTTAATAATCGTACTTTCTGGAATACTTAACCAAAAATATTTAACTTTCTTTAATAGAACTAAAATAAACGTACATCATTTTAAGTTCAGCGATTACACCTATTAGTAAATATATGTAAATAGTTTTAGAAGCTACGGTCCATCCTTAGTACAACACTAACTATATAGCAAAGTACTATAACAAGCACATCTGCAACTATATAGACATGATCAATTGTTCTCACGTGATGCCGCGGAACTCAAATTCCTTTTTCAAAATAGATTGATGAAGTAATAAATCTTCTCACAACTAACAATACTACTGGCTTCCTAACAGTTTGTTTGACACGTTTCATAGGTTGGGCTCCAAAGATCAAAAGGCATCGTCCTTGATGGTCTAATCTGCTCATTATGCCATCAGACCGAGATCGGTTCACTGGCACCGCTTAAGTAACTGCAAAACTATGGCGGAAAACATGTCTAGGAGGTGTAGTGCATATGTGAGCAGGCTAGAGTATGTCTGAAAGGATTTGTGGCCGGAGCTCACCGAGTGCGATGAAATCTTCTTCCGAGAAAGTCGATTGAACCCGAACTCAGCAACGGCGGTGAAGTCGTCGTTGCCGAGATCCATCTGACTTGAACTTCTGGCCTCCTACAAATCTTCTCTCCACCTCTCTGGTGGTCACGTTGTAGCAGCAGCTCGTCACTCCAGTAGCTGTACTTGGCGTCGAGGAACTTGCTGGCGGCGAATCAGCCGACGGACCGACAAGGCTCCAAGATGGAACGAGATGGGAGCTCAAGGATCCGGTGGGCAGTGTGGGAATGTCGGAGAGAAGAGTCTCAGCTTGTGTGGCTGTATATGGGAGCACGAACGTTGAGTGCCAGATTTGAAAATTAATAAGAGGTAATGGCAGCAGTTTCGTAATGGTGATCTAGCGTTTCAGTCTGCTTATTGCTGTGCACGTACGCGAGAGAACAAGAACAGAGTGGCTGCTTCGTTTCTGTACAACCCAGGTGTATGCATACTGTAAGGGTGTTGGGGTTTTGTGCTGTCCCGTACGCGTGCGTGTTGAATGAAGCCGAGTTAGATGGTTCGGATCAACATCAGTGAAAAGAATAGAGAAAACAAGTATTTAGAAGGAAAATTCATAGCAAAGCCACGACAAATAAGATTAGGTGCAGCTCGTAAGCATGAGAAGAAAGTAGAAACAAAATAAGAATGGAAGCTTAGCTATCGTCTATGCATTGTTAGAAAAGGAAATAGAGAGAATACTACTACTACGGAAAAAGACACTGGAAAAGGAACGACATGTTAGGTACACCCATGCAGAGGCATGCACGTTGCATGTGCAGAACCATAGATCCAAGTCCAAAATGAAAAGTTTTGAAAGAATCAAATTAAAAATAAGTTAGACAAATCAAAAACAAGATTCAAAACAAAATACAAGTATTATGAGAAAATATTCTCCATTTTTATGTCAAATTAATTTCAAAACATTTGAAAATAATTTTTAACAACTCAAAAAAAATTATTTCATCACGTTGCAAATATCCCTTGTTCTTTAAAAAAAAAGAAAAAAAAAGGTCCGTAAAAATCAGGATGTTATAATTCTACCTAAATTTCATCAATTATTTATCTTGTTTATTCTTTTTAACATTTCAAAATTTGGAAAGAATTTTGGGATGTGACAATGCTCTACTCAAGTAGTGCCCTCATACTACACAAGATCAACAAGATCCACATGAGTGGAGAAAACAGACTACACCAACACCACGACCTTCCTAAAATCAACCATCACCACAGAATCCCGGCAAGCCTCAGTGGACGGATTATCCGTGGATATTTCGGATTATCCGCCTTTGTTCCCATCTTGTTCGAGACATGAAGATCAGATTCATTTTAGAAACTCCCACGCCGGATTATCCCGGCCCTCCTAGAAGGCAGATTATCCGGCCCTAAAGCTCACATAACTTTAGTAGCCTCTATGTACTGGTTCTTCATCTCCAGTCCACCAGTGAAACAAATTATTTGGCGTAAGGGAAAGCTAATGGTCAAGACGAGGGAACTCCTAATGATGAACAGCAATCCTCCAAGAAACAATAAGGAGATTGAAACTCTGCTTCGCCAAATCTAAATTGCTGAAAGGACAACTTTGGAATTAAAAAGAGGTCGCTACTTTGACAAATTTGTAGGTGATCTCTAGGAAGAAGAGGTATTGTCCCACAAGGAGGGAGTTAGCAAGCTTTTAGTGACCATCAAGCTCATATCTCTATGGTGGAACCCAAGAGATTTTCTAAGACTCTTGAAGATCCATATTGGGTTGTTGCAATGCATGAATAATTGAACAATTTTGAGCGCAAATAAAGTACTTGGAAAGCTTGGTAAAGAATGCCCAAATATTGTCCTTGATGTTATAAACAGATAAGTGGATTTTCAAAAACAAGCAAAGATGAAATTGTAATTGTAGTGAAGGAACACATGTGAAGATTGGTGGGCACAAGGTTTCTCTCAAGGAAGAGCATCGACTTTTGGAGAGCACTTATGCCCAATGGCTTCAAATCTTGAGTCCATCGAATATCCTCCCTTCTTATATGCTTCTCATCATAATTTTAGAAAATTACAACAAATGGATGTTAAAAGTGCTTTTCTTAATTATCCTATGAGTTGGAAAAATATGTCAGCAACCCCAGGTTTTGAGGATCCCAATTCTCCTAACCATGTTACAAATCAGATAAATTTATGGCCTTAAACAAGCCCACAGCATGTGGTATGAGCACCTATATGATTCATAGATCAGGCTTCAAGTTAGAAAATCGAATTCAATCTTACCAAGAATAATAGGACTTCAGATGCCAACTATATGTAAAGAAATTTTATTCACTGAATCATTTTAATGATGAATTTTCAAAGCTTAAGGACCACAAATGATGTCTAAGAGGGAATAGTCTTTGCGTGATTGCAGAATCGTAAGAGAGGAACCTGTTAATCAAGTAAACATATATCAAGATACATATGCCTTCAAGATGTTCAAGATGACGGATCTTAATGGCGCTATACACCAATGCAAAACCAATGTTACCCGAGAACCCAGCGGCAGAGATGGACCAAAGGTATACCGATCCATGATCGTGATCTCTCCTTTACCTTTGCACATCTAGAACTTATATCGTGTTGAGTGTAGGAGTAAAAAGGTATCAAGCTGCCTTGAAGAAAGCTAAATGCGGCGGCCAAGAGAATCTTCCCATTTGGTCTCATTCCCCAAACTTGGTCTGTGGTATCCTAAGGCCTCACTTTCCCTATATCAACCCGTATCAGGTAGCCTAAAGGATGATAGAAATCAACCTGTAGGTATGTCAATTCTTGGGGTAGAATCTCAGTATGTTGGTCTTTCTAAGAAACATAATTGTATATATCTCTCTCTCCACCAATCGGGTTGTTGAATATGCGGCCATTAAAAGTGAAGGCTACCATATGGATAGAGGTGCAAACTTGAAGAAGCAAGGTCAATTTCAGCATAAAAGTCAGCTTTATGTGACAATGTAAGTGCTATTAAATTGCATAAATCAGTACATACAAGGACAAAGTATATTGAGATTCACAATCATTTTTTCGAATCATGTTGCTGGGTGATAGTTGACCTATATTTTGTGGTTACGAAGAATCGTCTGTCGAAGATTGTCAAGCAACTTGATGAATCAACTTGCCTGTTCTGCATAATGCCGAATCAAGAAAAAGTATTTCCTTGAAGACACGTTAGAGTGTAGATAAGTGTTACATTGGCGAGCATTGGTTTTGAACTCAAGATACATCTTCAGGTAAATATGTCATCATTGATGGTGGCTTCCCCTCTTAAGAAGATCTGCTTGCCGTGATCTTTTGGATTTTATTGTTTATCTTTGTGGTTCTTATGGAAACATATCCAATCGTTGGATTTTATTCGACGAGTGGTAAATGTTGGGTGTGTAGTAATGATTCAGCTTTGGTGGATCATCCATGTTTTTCTCATCCCCGAGACTTCTATTTCACACAAGTCCGTTGTACCTTTTAATAGTTTTGTTTAAATGTTCAGTTCCAATCTGAATAGTCGCGGAAGGCTGGATTATTCCGCTTCAGTGAGCCTTATAACCCCAGCGCTTGTCTTTACACCAGCGCTTGGGGACGCCAAAATGACAGCTCTCAACCTTGTCCCCGCTTTAGTCACGGCCGACCTTTCGCCTTCCTGAGTCAAGCTATGATTCTCCGGCCCGACCTTCCCAGATTCCATCTCTTCTCCAAAGAGTGAGGTAACTCCCCGTATTCATCTCTAAGTTTGTGTGGTTTGTTCTGAAACTCGCTTAGAGGATACTGTGTTGTCATTGTACAAAACAGATCCGTGAGACTAGCAACTTGAGTGTCCATCTACATCGGAATAAATCTATGGTGGATTTGATGATTTTGTGGTTTGATTATCTGCCTAGCAGCCTTGGACATCAGCCAGAGGTCAAATTTTCAGTCAGATCGTAATGCTTGGGATCTGATGGTCAGTCCTGTAGAGACGAGCCGTAACATTCCTCCTTAGACTGTGTGGTAAGCTATCCTCATGCGGTTTCGGCCTCCTCTCTTCACAGTGGTTCGAAGTTCTCCCAAGACTCAAGACGCCCAAGTCTACTGGAGAACAGCCCAGAGCAAAGGTCGGATGTATTGTTGACAAAGGATTAAAGATGGGATGAATAGCCAGGAGGGCGAAAAGGACCACTCAAAGGAAGTGGCAAGGGCGCTATGCCCATGCCAATTGTTGCTAACATGGAGGCATTGAGTTTTCTTCCATTCGCCATCGTGACTTATATGCTGTTTAGGCCGGGGAATGATGATGAAATTTTAGAGATAATCTGTTTTGGTGTGCCCACCGTACATTCATGATGACATCTATGCCCTCTCAAGTTTCGCCTCTACGCACCCCTCTCTCGATATGACAGAGGCAAAGACAGCCAAGACTTGCCGAGGCTTTGGCTATGACCTAGGACTTTGGGGTCAAAAATCATCTCAAGGACGGTAAAGCAATTTATGATTCCAGGTGGTGGTTACCATTTTCACATTCGTGATCTATGGTGATGACTTCAGACTAAGGAAGTGGACGCATCACGATCACCCTTATTTAGGTCGTGATTAATCTTTGGTCAGTTCTTGGCTACCGTTTCATGGTCGTGAATCGCCCTGCCGTCATCGATTATTCTCAGCAACTGCCAAGCAAGGACTGCCTCACCTCGAGCACCAATGGTGTGGTTGGTACTCTCTCAGGTCTCTACGCCACATTGTATGCTTGGCGGCTTTGTTGAATAAATAACATGTTAGGATTAAGATCCTTGGCACTCAGGGCCCTAGTGACAGAAAGCATTAAGCATAACAAGTTGCAATAATGTCAAAAAGCACTAACAATAATGAATACTCGCACCATGCCCTGTATGCATGTGCAATTGCAGTAGATCTCAACCAATCCCCTACCATCCCAATAGCCTCTGATGGGGTATTACTCACTCATGGATAGAAACATGGACAGTTGATGGAGAGGCATTGTAGTGATGATGGGCGGTCTCAAAACCCCGATTCACGAGTGCGAGCGGAGTTCTGGTTCGATTAGCGGTTTACGGTGGTGGCCCGGTATGGCTCTATCACCGGAAAAACATCGAACCCCGTTTGTTTTTTAGGTCGAGAGGTTTATGTAGGCGGAAAGGAGAGATGGGGGTGCTGAGGTGGCCACCACCACCCACAAGCGGCAACCCGAGGCCTGGCCAGCGCCACCATGTGGTGTGGGCTCACCATTATTCTTCCGTCTCAAATCTTACGGCTCTGTGAGTCTTCTGGTAAAATAGGGGTTTTGCGATATTTTTCGGGATTTTTCCACAAAAGTTGATTTTCTGCACAAAATGGACACCCAAGCAGTGCACTTTGAAAACATCATTAGTTAGCATTGAACTGTCAAATCACACAACTAGAGGAGAAATAATAAAGAAAGTGTTAAGGGAAAGTAGATACGTTTTGGACGTTATCCGTCCTTCGGCGAGAGGGCGGCGGCAGAGGAATGGCGAGGCCAGATCGCCGGCGGGTAGGCGGATGGCGGCCTTCTTGTGGCTGACTTGGCGGTTCGGTGGGCCGCGCACGCGTTGTTTGCAGAGAGGAATTGGAGATGCGAAAGGAGAAGAAGCTGACATCGTTATAAAGGGAGGGCATTTTACATCGGTTGGTAGCTCAACTAGGACTAAAAGGTCCTCGTCCAGTTAGGCCTCAAGCGGGGCCGAATAATCCACCATTTTATCCCAGTTGAGTGTCTCTTGAACTAAATGGGCGATTTTAGCCCAGCTCTAAGCGGCCTTGCTGAGGAGCCCACTCGTGGTGTAGCCACCAGCAGGACTAAAGATTTCTACTTTTCTCCAAGTTCTCGCCTTGTTTTTATTTAGGAGTTTAAATTTGTAATGGTTTTTAAATGATAAATCATTTGGAATCTAAAAAACTTTAAACATAAAAAGTGTTTGAATTTGAATAAAAATTCAAAACCATTTTTATTTTTAAATAATTATTGGAACTATTTAAACTATTAACCATTTTAAATTAAAAATGACTTAACTAATATTTTTTACATATTATTTTGGAATCTTGAAAAACTTTAAACATAAAAGTGTTTGAATTTGAATAACTAATTCAAAACCATTTTTTGTTTTTAGAACAATTATTGTAACTATATAAGCTATTAACCATTTGAAATTTAAAATACTTAACTAATATTTTTTTTTACATATTTTTGGAATATTAAAAACTTTAGACATAAATAGTGTTTGAATTTTAATAACTAATTTTAAAACCATTTATGTTTTGTAAAATAATTATTGTAACTATTTAAACTATTAATATTTAAATTAAAAATGACTTAACTAATATTTTTTGCATATTTGGAATCTTAAGAACTTTAAACATAAATAGTGTTTGAATTTAATAACTAATTCCAAAACCATTTTACATTTTCTAAAATAATTATTGTAACTATTTAAACTATTAACCATTTTAAAATTAAAAATGACTTAACTAATATTTTTGTATATTTGGAATCTTAAAAACTTTAAACATAAATAGTGTTTGAATTTGAATAACTAATTCAAAACCATTTTATATTTTTCTAAAAAATATTATTTTAACTATTTAAATTTAATCATTTTAAATTAAATATGACTTAACTAATATTTTTGCATATTTTGGAATCTTAAAAACTTTAAATATAAATAATGTTTGAATTTGAATAAATAATATTTTTCGCCTGCAAATATAGCCGGATAATATGACACCAGCGAAGGATTTACATTATTGGTAGTTTTTGAATTTTTATTCCGTTTCAAATTTTTGTTGTTTTGTTAAAATTCGCTTGGTAGTGTATGAAGATAAGGATGAGCCTGGAATTAGAAGATAGGGGATGACCTCATTAGAACTTGCATTGGTTCTCTAAAAGAAACAACATGTTGTGATTCTAAAATTATTTTTCAAAAAAAAAAGTACGAGGCGTTAGATCATATACATGTAGTTAAATAGGGACCCACTTCATGCCGATTCCGGCGGAACATTTATCTTCTTGGAAAGATAAGAAAAGGTTTGAGATCTCGGTGAGATATCATGCATGTAAGGTGGTCTAGTATTTTTAAGAAAGATGGGAGCGTAGCATTCTGAAACAACATTTTGGTAGTTTGCTTCATAAAGCGACCCATTTTTGCGCTCGGAAAATAGAAAATGGCTTTTCCGATGCCACGAAAGGAAAACTTTCTCTCTGCAACATTATTACATCATCCCAAGTTCTACATGCATGCATAGTATGGGCATAGTATCACAAAACTATGCGATTACACACATAACATTGGTCATTTAGATGAAAGCCATGAAACCTTGACATGATAGGTCATTTTGCTGAAGGTTTTTTGTGACATAATCAATACACCAAGTTTGGTATTTTCCTTGAAATTATGTCAGGATGATATGACTGCACATTGGAAGATTTACAATGTTTGGACCTTTTTAGTTTCTTATGCCCATTTCAAATATTTCCATTTGAACTAAGGTCAAGCAGGCGTGCATGTGAAGATAGGGCGAGTCTCATTAGAACTTGCATTGGATCTCTAAAAGAAACAACATGTTGTGAGTCTAAACAAGATTTTTCAAAAAGATTTATTAGATCATGTACTTGTAGTTCAAACGTATTCACTTCCTACCGATTCACAGTATATCAGGTCTTTTCAATTCGGATGGATGGAAAGGTTGAGATCCCTTGCTAGAGATCATCCAAGTGTGGCTCTATTTTATAAAATGAGATGGTAGACTGAAATAGCATTTGCGAAGTTGCTTCCAAACAACCCATTTTTTAAGGCCGAAATGGAAATGGCTTTTCCATGGGACAAAAAGAAAACTTCCTCCGCAAATATTGCCTCACCAAAGTCCATGCATGCATAATATGGGCATGATCGCCAAATCCATACACGATTTCTCGCACATTAACATCGGTCATTTGATCGTAAAGCCATAAAAACACATGGAAACAAGAGTAAAAGCGTCTATATTTAGTCCCGCAATGAGAAACCAACCGAGACTTATAAATATAAAAATAGGGCCAAAGGGAGAATATTTAGTGACGATGGTGTCTCCAATCGACTAAATGAGTAACCTGCATCCAAATGGAGACAATTTTAAACTTAGACAAAAGCATGAGGTACACTATGCTTGAGTGCTTACACCATTAAGGAGGGCAACACTATGAAAGTGAGGGGGCATCGCTCGGGTGGGCGGGCGTGACTAATGATTAAAGTGAGAGGTCGGTTACGCCGCGAGTGTTTACACTATGTCAGCGTCACGCGAATTTATAAATATAGGCATCCTTTAGAAGTTATCACCAAACAATATGTTGTGGAGAGATAACGCGACGGGCCAGATCGAGAGATGCCGACCAGCCGGTCCGCATCTCCCTTGAGCCGCCAGAGGCACCTCAGGTGTACCAGTTAGATCCAGCATATTGAAGAGAAGCTGATAAACCGTAAGATGGAAAGGAGAAGGTGGAAAACACTGCCATAGTTTCGCGGATAACAACACTATCCATTCCGGTTTCCTAATCACGGGTTGCGAATCGACCAAAGGCCCCGGGTCCAGCCACAAATCGTGATCACCAAGACATTTATTATTATTTATTGAAACCAAGATTATAGAATCTAATTAAAGAGCCCCCTTACCATGCTCATATTCAGCCAACATCGTCATTACAGCTGGTTGCCATAGCATATACCCGATCTCAGCCGCATATTCCGGGCACCGCCACTCGCTCGGATTCGCACGCCAACGAAGCGCCTGGGATAACGTTACACCCATCGGGCCTTCACCACCTTTGGGGATCCGTATGTCAAGAAATGCAGACGGAGATGATCTCCTTGTTATATAGCATCATTGATTTATAGTTCGTTCACCTGCACTGTGCGCGAACGGCTTCGGGTTGTGGTTCATGATATATACCTGAGGCAACAAAAGTACATATTATATCTTGTGTTTATGATAAATTATGTTTACATTCGTTGGCACAGGCTTAACTGAAACATTAATACTTGCATTTGTAAATCCAACGAGCCCCGTAAAGCCTCTTATGGCATTAGCTTGGTTAATAGATGATCATGGTTTCCTCGATCATGAACAATTGAGATGTTATTAATAACAAGACTATCATTAGGAGAATGGTATGATGGATATCACCAATAGTATAAAGATCAAAGTTGGCTTGGTTCATTTGCGGCAAGCTTTACATAGTAACTTACCCTTTTGACCATGAGATCACAAAGTATCACCATCACTGTAAGGGGATACTTTGATGACATCAAACACCACACCGTAAAATCAGTGGCTAAAAGGTGAACGAAAATTTAAGTATGTATGAGGCATATGATCAAGAGTGATTTTCCATCCCACGACTAAAGATATACTCGGCCCTCTCAGGTGGAATGTCATCCAATTAGCTATGTGACTGGCTCACAAGGGATCATATATCGAACGAAAGAGTACTTATTTGAATATGCCGAATTCAGGTATGCAGATACTGATTTATCAAACCCTGGAGGCAAACTAATGGTGGCAAAGGGACGAAATTGATATCGTATGTAAGTGGTTCATTCGAACGCAGCACTATAGAAATATGTGGGAGCCATAAGGAATTTTATCTCTATTGGTTGGTTGATCTATATGTCTCATGTCCGTATATTCCACAACTGTGAGGGAGAGACACACCTTTAAGGATTTTGATGTTGCTTATAGGATATGAAAATGTAAGTAGGGAACTAATGTTGTTGGAGTTCGAAGGGATCCGAGATATCACGAGGAGATCCGGAATGGTCCGGAGAATAAGATTCATAAGGAAAGTCAGACTCGCAGTTCGGAAATGGTTTTCATGTTTTCACCCTATAGGTTCTAGAAGGGTTCCGTAAAGGCTCACCGGACCGAAGGGGAAATGGTTCATGAATGTGTCATGGTTATGGAATGATTGACGGCGTCCTAGGTCGTCCAGTTACATTTAAGTAGAGATAAATAAAGTCAGTCGGAAGTCAAAAGGAAGTTTGAAAAGTCAAACTGAACAAAGTTTCTCAGTGGGAAGAAGGAAAGAGTCCTCCTTCTTCCAAATTCGGGTTTAGGGAAGGACTAAACTCCTCTCCCAAGAGTGCTCTCTCATAAATAGAGGAGGGCCCCAGCAACGACAACCAGCTCCTCCCCCACCTGCACCGTACGCTGCCAACCATCGGCCTGCCACACGCTTCTAGCCGCCGCATGACACCACCTCCTCCTTCGTCTTCGCCTTCTAAACTCTATATCGCTTAAACCTTAGATCTAATTATAACTTTACTGCTTAGGCTAAGTCCTGTGGGGATGTTCCTCCCCATTCTCGGCCACCACGCCGTCGTACCAGAACTATAGGAGAAATCTGTTACGCCGTCACCGGAATACCGCGAGAACCGAAGGCCTCATCGAGTATCGAATATGTGATCGATTAATGAACGCCGAAGAATCATGTAGGGATCGCAATGGTTCACGGGTAGCTACACTAATTTATTGATTCATAAGGGGAGACAAAAATACTGTGTGTTTTAACAATCGAAGCTGCTGTCAATACACCGAAGCTTTTGCTCAAGGTAAGTTTATCGTATGGGGCCGCCAGGTGAAGCAACACCAAAGCAACAACAGAAGAATGTATCAGCAGCAACAGTAATGTATCATAACAGTAGGATTCGAAAAGGTAGGGCATAGGATGGACGGACTCGCTGCCACCTGATGCCCAAACATGTAACTTCAATAACTAGGTACTGGCAGAGTAAATAATAAGCATCCAAAGTACTAAATAATCCCAGGCATGCTCCAAATATTATGTCATACGTGTCGCAATGAGAACTTGCACAACATCTTCTGTCCAGCCAGCCCGGGAAAAGGGGCCTCTAGGGAACTATCGGCAATTAAGGTGCTCCTTTTAATAGAGCAATCGTGAGTAAGAAGCATTAACACTCAGCGGAACATTATGTGATCCCTCACACCACAGTTTCCATCCCCTCCTGGGTTGTCCCAATTATTGTCACTTTGGGTGGGCCTTTGATCCGGACAATGATATGGGTACACAACTTGCAAGATAAGATCACAAACAATACTATCATAATTTATTGTAAATAATAAGTTCATATTCGAGGGATCATGGCACTCGTAAATTTCCCAGTGACAGCATTGTTAGCGCAACAAGTTGTGCAACAAAGTCAAATAAACACTAATAGAGATACTAGGCACTATGTCTTCAATGGATCTTATTCCATTCGACATGATAGAACTCATCCAATCCCTTACTATACGGCACCGCTTCATGCTGGGATTACTCTACTCATGGATGAGAGGAAACATTGACAGGTCATGGTGGAGATGCGTTATGATGATTTATGGCGATGTATCCTCTCCAAATCCTTCTGTCGTCTCGGGCAGGTGCCGTAATCGGAGTTTCTTTGATCCGAATCTTGGTTTCTGGTGGCGGCGTGAGGAAATGAACTCTTTTTAAAAACTATCGAACTCCCCTCTGCTTTTTAGGGTCAAGGCAACGATGAAGCAAAGCGAAGGCCAAGGAGCTGCCTGGGTGGCTGACATTCTCTGCAAAAGTGGGGTCATTGCCTACTTGGGTGGGTCCGCCCCTGTGCCTCCTCTCCGCTCTCTTCTCGTCTCAGTGGGGATCTTCCGTGAGAAATAGTTTTTGCATATTTTCCTAGATTTTTCCTCTGGAGAGTTCATTTTCTCGCACAAAAACAAGATAATTCCAAGGTAATTCTACCGAAAACAACGCTACCAATGTTGTTAGTTGTATCCTAAATCACACAAGTTTATCAGGAGAACATAATAGTAAAGTGTTTTCGAGAAAGTAGATACGTTTTCGACGATTAACTCCCCTAAGCTTAGCTTATTGCTTGTCGCTCCGGCTAAATGGGGCATGAAATCGAAAAGCGATAAAAGAACTTTCTACCTAACACTTTGCTTCATATGATGTATATATTCTCAGCATTAGGAGTGAGATGCCTAGAAAATTCATAATAAAGATTATGCAACTAAGTCTACTCAATAGTCATTGCAATCTATGAAGAGAAACCAACTCAATAATAATAAGTAGTATGAAACATAAACATAGCTAACATTGTAATGCTCTATAATAAGGCGGATAGAGTGGTATCTCGCTTACCTTTTGTTTGAAGAGCACACAATATGAATGCCAAGGCACCTCTTGAAGTTCAAGAATACTAGAGGTAAAGATAATCGTAGATACAAGCATCAAATTCATGAGCATAATTAACTAAGTTTTGGAACAAACACAAGAATGGCAGTAACTATGCTTCCCAAGAAGGTGCTCATAGAATAAGTGATGACTCAAACAAATTCAGAAAACGGTTTTGGTGGAAGGTTTGAAAGGCTTCCTGCATGCCGAAAGGAAGGTACTCGCATGGAGCTTTGAGCCTTCACTGCCCCTATCATAGGCATCTTCATGTGGTTAAGGTGGAAAGTGGAGGTCCACCTGGAAATCTATATGCTTGATAGACTCATAAACTGGAAATCCCAAGTCCCTTTGGGTGACAGTGTGGCTGCATTCGTGAGATGCTACTCAACTTTGGTCACCGAAAGTTCTTGTCATTGTAAATACATGCATACTTCATCGCAGAACCGCTTAATGTAGGGGTACCCTCGTCAGATATGTGGTACAGTGAGCTTTCCCCATAACCAAAATGACAAGGAAAGTGCATAAATGAGCATCTCATCAATCTTTTTTTATTTACCATATGCATAGATTTTGCCATTATGATGCTTCCTAGGTGCTCATTATGTTGATGTGTCGCAAGTTTCACGTTCATGATTAGGCATGGCTTAGGGCTAGCTATTCCCAGCGCTTTCTAACACAATGTATAAAACTCCATGAACTCTCCACAACCTCCCTTTTTAGATTTTCACATTGTCGTACATCCCAGTAAACAAAAGAGAAAAAGTATCAACTTAGATGAGATATCCAACAGGTGTTGAAAGTGCCTCTGTGAGGAGCAACGGTTCTGCTGTCAATACTCCCAAAGCATATAATAAGAAAGCATATAACTTTCTATGGACTAGTCACAATGGTTCTAAGATTATTAAGCTGCAAGGAATAAGGTAAAAGCCATCAAGTTCAGTAGAGCTTTTACTTTCAACTAACTTTTCTCAAAAATGTATAAACATTTTATTTTTGAAGAAAACATAACCATATATAAAATATGCACGAAGTAGCTAAAATGATGCTGTGTGGTAAGATCCTCCTTTATAAAGGAAAAGGATCCTTGATTGCAAATTCTAGTCCCTCGGATCAATGCTAGTATCCATGCTTTTAAGATGAAGTACATGTAAACAAAGGTCATTATTACATACCATTCTAGAGACAAACATAGTTCTTTATAAATTCCAAAGGCCATGTGGCCTAGTGTACAAGAGTTTGAATAAGGAAATAAATAAAAGTCTTCATCTTCATGTGCCATAGGCAAACATGTTGAAAGTGTAGACCTCATGACCTCTAATCCTCGGATCGTAATCATCCCGCAAACATCACAAGTTACAGCCCATAGTGGGTCAATACATTGAAATAGTATTGGCAAGTAGATACCTTTTATATAATCAGGTGGACTAGATATTTATATATGCAATTTGGCTAAGTGTAGCTGGCTTTTGGCTTTCTTTTCTCAAAAATAGGCTTTTTCCTATTAGTTGAAATCACCAAGTTTTTCTTTGTCAAAACTTTTTCCGCTGGATCCAATATGACATCGGAGAGGTCCTTCACCCTTGTTCACCCAATAAGTTTTACTTAGAAAATTGGGATGAGGAGAGACTTGATAGCTTCATGTCTTGATGCTCAAGTTGTCCTTTTCCAGTGGACATGGCTAAGTACTTAGATTTTCCATCTGCAGAGGTTGTACTTTCCCCACCGCACTTTAGATTTTCACCAAGACGTGACCTTTTAGAAGCTTCTTCCTTAGACCAAATGTGGACGCTGGCCCAACCTATCATTCCCACTACCACCAACTGCCCAAAATGGCTAAGTTTCTAGCAATCCTATGTGATCCAGGTAGAGCTCCATATTGCCAAGTGGTCGGTCGACTCCAGAAAAGCTTCTTAACACTCTGGCCTCCAAATCTCTTTCGTTCGGTGGATTTCAACAAGTGATACATAGGTAAAACCATAGAAATGGGCCTTGTGTAATCCACTCAACATAAACCTATTCCTTCCATTCCACCTGTGTGTTTCATTAACTTAGTTGTTTTATTAGGGCAAAACACAAGTCCAAAGACTTAGGAAATATTTTCATCATAGCATGTATATTTCACCAACCCTTGGTTGCTACTTATTAGTCTAAGCATGGCATAGATAAGCATCTTAACTTAGAAATTTCCTCAGCAATTCTACAACTACTAGGATTTCCCAACATGGTACATATGCAAAATATAGCATGCAAGACTAGCAAAATATTTCTAATGTGCTTAGTAGAAACATAGGATAAAAATATCATGAAGCACCACTGAAGCCTTTGGTAGTTTGGATAGTAGCTACACTTCTACAATCACAATCACTAGCACCAAAAAATCTACACAAAGAATCATAGCCACAAATCACATACAAAACATATATGCGCACAAAAATATATGAATGCATGCAAATGATATGTGATGATTTTAAAACTCAACAAAGCAAGTGTACAGGGTTACTGGTTCATAAATGTTAAAACTTGCTAAACAACATTTATTTAAACCCTAAAACATTTCAAACAATTCATATACTCAAATTAGCCTACACAAGTTTCTGCAAATAAAACCATTTTAATAGAAGCAAAACATTAAACACATTGCATATTTAGGAAAGGGCTTGTTTCTCCTGATTCCATTGATATAAAATTTGTCACCCAACGTGGGGATCAAAAGTTATAGCTTCAAAACAAAATCAAACTTCTAATAGATCTCTAAATCCTGTTTTTAAATTCACCACCGCCACGCTGCTCAATGGCCACTGCCTTAATCTAATTGGTCTGTGACGCTTTCGCTGCTGATCACGCTTCGAGCCAAGTTAGATCTACTTTAATTCCGCGACGCCCAGATCTACCCATACCGCCGTTAGCAGTGATCTAATTTTCACTACCGCCACCGGATTCAGATCCAACGGTCTCAGATCAAACGACCATAGCCGGTTATACCGGCGCCAAGGCGGATACCGGCGCGGGCTGAAGCAGTTTCGCTACGCAAGGTTACCGCTGGGCACCGGGGCCATGGGGTACTAGGGTCATCGGAGGCGCTTACCGTAGAACCGTATGGCGTAATCAAGTCAACCGGTGACGGGCTTGGCAAGGGGCGCTCTGGTAGTGGCCGAGGAGATCGCCGAGTGCCGGCGAAGCGCCAAAGCTTAGGGTGGACGCACGATGTTGGCGATGGCGTTCTGGTCACCCTAACGCTGTAACAACGGTATCGTGGAGACGACAAAACTACGGCGAACGTGCTCGCCTGTGAAACAGAGGCGAAGGGGAAATATGAGCTCACCTAATTTGGTCGGGCCGGAAAGTTGAGGATGTCGCTTTGAGCTTGTCATTGCATGTCGAAGATGACGACCTAGGGCAAAGAGATGGGACCTAACCGCTGGGGGGTCGTGGCGTGCAGCGCAAGGAAGTTGTGAAGCGGGTTCAGATGAACCGTAGAGGAGAGGGGCGATTTCGGCTCACCGGGATTGGTCAACGGAGTGTTTCCGTCCGCCGCGGCCGGTTGCGAGGATGAATGCGCAGTACCTGGGGCGCTCGGGCTTGGGAGTTTGGGGAAATGGAGGGGGTAGAGGGGTTTAATGGTGAGGCAAGGTGGGAACGATTTACTCCTCGCAATCAACGCGAATTCGATTTGTTTAATCAACGTGCGTAATGCACAGGCCGTGATTTGGGAAAACACGCCATGCAGTGGGGGTGGAGATCACGACGCCAGGTGCAGGCCACGCTGTCACGCTGAGAGAATCCGAGGGAGTGGGTCCTGTCTGCTCATCTACATCATAGAAAGGGGGAGTGAAATAAAACGGTTCATGGGTGGGGTGCTGGGCTTAGCCGGGCTAGTTGGGGCCAGATTACTCGAAAGTGTCATTTTTTTTTTCCTTTAACCTTTTTTTTTTTTCTATTTGGTTTTTCTCAATGAATTTCAACTCCAATTCAAATGAGTTTGAATTCAAATCTTCTCTAGGTTTTATAGTGCAAACCTTGCACTCAAATGTGTCAAACACTTACTGCTTAATCAAAAACACTTTGCCCAAAAATGAAATAAAAAATAAAACCAAGCCTTTATGATATATATACAATAGGCATAATATTGGTTTTAATTACCTTTTGTTTTGAAACTTTGTTCAAACTTTTGGTGGTGCCTCAAGTTTGAATACAAACCCATCAAAACAAAATAAAGTACTCTTCTCATTGGAAGATAGCACCCAAGGCTAGAGCAAACTCCACATGAAAATAATAAGCATATATGCTTCGCTGTTTGAAATGATTTGTTTGAAATGAAATTCATAAGATGATCATGGATGCATGGATGATATGCATGAGTTTGAAAACATGATTTAGGGATGTTACAAATCTAACCCCCTTAAGGTGAATCTCATTTTTGAGATTCGGATCAAGCTAGCAACAGGTGAGGGGGTTCTTCCAAGATCAATCTTCTCTTTCCTATGTCGCTTCCCTCTTCGAATGTACCATGGTTCCACCGCACTTTGCAAAACTTGATAGTCTTTTAGTCCTGGGTAGACTCTTTCTCATAGCCTCAAAGAATCTTTGATAGGCCTTCTCCTCATAAGTGAGATCACTTTCCAATTGTACCTCCTCCAAAGGTATAGTATCCTTCAAAGAACTTTCTCTCCATTTCTGGATGACATTTCTAAGTCGATTTCCACATGAAACAGCTATTATGGACAGCTTGACAAAAGACCTCGGGCAGTACCAATTTCATAAAGCAACTTCTCCGTTTACGCACTCGTAATCTTGAAATGGTCCAAATATATCTTTGGGGCCAACTTTCCTTTGACTAACCTCTTGCACCCACGTAAGTGCAGTGATACTTTAAGATAAGTTTCATCACCAACTTCATAGGTGACTTTTACCGCTTAGGATCTGCGTAGCTTCAAGCCGCTTGGACTGTGGCTATCTTCAATCTATCTCTAACCAACTTGACCTTTCTCTTCGGCTTCTTTGATAAGTTCCTGGGTCCTAACAAACTTCTTTTCTCCTACACCATTCTCAGTAACAATGGGTGGTACATTTTCTCCTCAGAGAGAACTTCCTCAAATGGTGCCATCTCAATGTCGCTTGATAATAAGTTGTTATAAGAAAATTCTATGTAAGTACTTTCATCCCAACTCAAGTTCCATAGTTTGTGCAGCATGCCCTCAACATACATTCCTTCAAGAATTGATTAGTCCTTCGCTTGTCCATCGCTTGAGGATGAAAAGAATGCTGAATTAGCCTCGGGCCCCAATGACTCATGTAATGCTGTCCTCCAAAAATGGGAAGGAATTGAGTCCCCAATCAGTATTAACACATACTCTTTGGCACCTCCAGACATACAATTCTATTCATATAGATCTTGGCCAACTTAGCACTTGTATAGATGTCTTTACGGGTATGAAATGAGCCACTTAGTTGTAGGCGATCTACTACAACCCAAATAGAATCGTGATCCCCACCTGGTCCTTGGTAATCCCAAGAATGAAATCCATACTCAATCTTGTCCCACTTCCAATCAGGATTAGGTAGTGGTTGAAGCCAAACTGCCGGTTTCCGATGTTCCGCTCTCACTTACACACACACATCACACAAAAGCAATATGTCTCTACGGCATGTCCTTTCTTGAGGATTATTCCACCA
Organism: Avena insularis; assembly: GCA_023614405.1. Taxonomy (NCBI): domain Eukaryota; kingdom Viridiplantae; phylum Streptophyta; class Magnoliopsida; order Poales; family Poaceae; genus Avena; species Avena insularis. Next base: position 17,134 of record JAJUPC010000734.1, on the reverse strand, counting down.
AAAATCTTTTCCTCTCATATCCATGTAATTTTGGTGTTACCCTTGATGAATGGAATATGGTGGAGGTTGTGTGCTTCTTTTGTAAAAATCAGTTTCCGGCCCGGATCTTGTGGGAATTTTATACGCTTTCCCATGCCATAAAAACTGCTCTTTGCTCACCTGTGGAAACCCCTCATTTTCCCTTTGCTCTATCTTTTTGTCACATCCCAAATTTTAGATTTGGTCCCTATGCATATCATTCCATGCCATTGCATCATGCTCTTGCATCTCTAGGACCGGTCCTGGTAATCCCGGCTAGCAAATAGGTTGTTCCCTCTCGCTTTTACAAAAAACTAGGAGCGACCCACCCAGCTGCCACTCCGACCGCCTCAGCCGCCTCCTCGAACCGCCATCCCCGCCGCCTCGATCCCGTGCCGCGCGCCGCAGGTGAGCACGCCGCGCCGCTTGCGCCGCTGCTGCAGCGCCGCCGCGGCCACTGCCTGCTTGACCGTTTTCTCCGCGCAGAACCGCTCGCGCCGAGCCGATCGTCGCCCGCCCCGAAGCCGCCCGTTAGTCTCGGTGAGTCCGGCCGCCATCTCTTGGGACGTTGGATCGCCGATTAGACGCGGTTGAGGTCAGCCGTTGACCGGTCAGACTCAGGTGTTGACTAGTCAGATGCCCAGTCAGCGCCTAGTCAGCAGACGCGTTGACCAGTCAACAGACACAGTTGACTGGGTAATTACTTTAATCGATTTAGTTGATAGATTTCGGTAGAAACTTGTAAATTGCGTAGAAATTAAACTGCTAGGCCAAAAATTGCAAATAAAATATGTGTAGATTCAGTGAGTCGTGTAGAATCTTGCTGTAACTTTGGTTCAGACTTTTGCAGCAAGATTTAGTACAGTTTAATCAAATAGGTTAATGGCCTTTTCGGAGTAATTAATTCGTAGAAAAAGATCCGTAGCTCCAAAAATCGCGTATGATATGTCCCTGGATTCAGTGGAACGAGGGGAATCTCATCGTGAATTAAAAAGATAGGATTACAGTAAAGACTTCTGCAGAAACTGTCTAGTGGATTTCTGAAGTGTTTTAATTACTCGGGGAGTTTTATAATTCCTTTTTGAGTAATTCCAATTGGTACTGTTTCCAATCAGCGATGTCTATGCGGTAGAATTTTTCCAAGATTTTACAAACGATATACTACCGGTAGTGAATTATTTGAGTTCTAGCTCTAGTTTTGAACATTACTTTTTGCGTAATAGTTTTCCTAGCGCTAAAACTATTTTCCATGCATGCAATCAGTAGTATTATTGAATAGTATTATGTGGTGCAGCTGTAGCGCCAATTCACTTGCCTTGTATACCTTCATGCATCATCTTTGTTGCATATGCTTGTGGATTGTTTGTTTATGCTTGCAATTGTATCGTGTAGATTGTGACGAGTGCAACGCTTGCTCGTGTGTGGATTGTTCTTCCGACCGCTACAACCAAGGCAAGTAGATGCTACTTTGTTCATGATATCGTCCTACTATTTTCAATGCATTGTCGTGTATTTTGTAGATGCATGTGTAGGATGATACTATCGCTATGCTATGTCCTATTATGTGGTAGGGCTTCCCTTGTAGATGAACCACCGTTGGTAGATGTGCTTAGCCATGCTATGTTGAACGAGGGCTGGGTTACATCATTGAGACTTGTTTCTAAAGTATTGGTTTGAGAAAAACTAAAACAACTTAATCAATGAATCCCCTGGGTGTGATGGTATTGATAATTTTTGGTGGTTTCATTGCGGAAAGGCACCCAGGTATCAAGAGAGAATGATTGGCTTCTTTATTGTGTAGCTTACGTGTACAACCATGTGCCAATAATGGAATGGGCGGTTGGTTGGACTTAGTAGGTTGTGGTGACCCGAACCCGCGTATCCAGAGATGTAGAATTTTGGTAGGTTGGATCGGTGCGCGTCGGGATTGGGGAGCTACTACCCGAACGGTCTCTTCTTGGACTTCTCCCTATCATCACCCCAAATGAGAGTGATGGTACGAGCTGGGCTGGCCAAGTCACATGGGTAAAGTGTACTAACCCCTGCAGGGTGTATAATCTAATCGATTAGCCGTGTCCCCGGTTATGGACAACTGAGTTGCTTGATATTGATTCCATGACATGTTTCTCGCTCATTCTAATTTCATAATTGTTTTAACATTGTTGGGTTAACTTAATTGGGATCTTTTCAAAGAAAATAAAAAACTGTTTATGAATGTAGGACAAAGGTATTTGCAAATGCTAGCCAGACACAGCTCCACTTGCCAAATATGCATGTAGATGTTAGTATTATTGTCTCCTTTACTAGCTCTACTTGCCATACATTCCATGTATTGACCCTTCGGGGCTGCTACGTTTCATGTTGCAGGATATTCCGATTCCGAGTAATCGATATAGGCCACGGTACTCCACTCGGCACTTGTTCACTTGTGGGCAATTAGAAGAATGGAGGAATTACTTTATTTATGTTGCTACCTGAATAATTTGAGCTAGCTTTGGGCTAAGCTTTTATTGTAATAATGGTACTCTGGATCATCGTTATTCATGATACACGGATATTTTGCTATATTATTCATCTTATTCTATTGTGGGCCAATGAACCGATCCAGGGATTGGCATCGCACATAGAAGCCACGGTCTTTTCAGAACCGCGGTGTTACAGTATTTGTTCTTGATAGTCACCTCATTGAGTGAACGGTAATCTATGCATAGCCTTTGACTTCTATCTTTCTTCTCCACAAACAAAACTAGGGCTCCCCAAGATGAAGAACTTGGTTGAATAAATCCTTTCTGCAACTGCTCTCCAAGTTGTTTCTTGAGTTCTTTCAGTTCATCAACTGACATCTTGTATGGTCTCTTTGCTATAGGTCCCGATCCTGGTAGCAAATCAATAAGGAACTCCACATCTCTATCTGGTGGCATTCCCGGCAATTCTTCCGGAAACACATCCGGATATTCACTCACAATTGGCACACTCTATGCTAACCCCCTTAAGAGAATTTAGCTTACTCCTTTTTGCTTCAAAATTGGTCTTGAATCTGATCCTTTTATTTTCTGGAGTTGTGAGTGAGACAGTATGGTTGGCACAATCTATCACTCCCTTGTGCTTAGTCATCCAGTCCATTCCCAAAATGACATCCAATCCTTGGGAATTTAGGATTATCAAGTTAACGAGAAACTTATACTTCCCAAACTCTATGACTAGATCATGACATCCTGAATTCACTATCATTTCTCCGCCAGGAGAACTTACTTTTATAGGGCACCCAATAGTTTCTACCGGCAGTTCATTTCTTTCAACAAATGCTCTTGATATGAATGAATGTGATGCACTAGTATCAAAGAGAACAAATGCTGGAACGGAATTGAGTTTGAACTTACCAGCAACAGCATCAGGCTCCTCATAGATTTCCTCCACATTGATGTGGTTCACTTGTCCCTTTTGAAAAGGGTTGGGCTTATTGGGTCCTTCAACTTTCTTTTCTGGGCATTCATTAGCATAATGCCCCATCTTCTTGCACTTGAAACACTCAACCTGACTAATATTCTTCTTGACAGGCTGGCTTCCACTACCACTTCCACTTCCACTGTGGTGGCTCTTATATCCACCCTTGTGGTTTTTGTACTTGTCATTGTCATGACTACGGTGATGCTTGTTGTCATGATGATGGTTGTTGTTGTAGTGCTTGTGGGATCCTGAGCTTCCACTATCATCATAATGGGAACGCTTGTGAGACGATCCCGAGCTGTGCTTGTCAGAGTGCTTTCTCTTCCTGCTTTCAACTTGCTTCATTTTGCTCTCCAAAATAGCAGCCTTATCACAGAGAGACTGATAAGTGGGAACGTAGGCTACTGATAGCTGCAAGTTCAGTTCATCATTCAACCCTTCAAGAAACTTTTCCTTGCTCTTAGCATCAGTGTCAACTTCATCAGGTGCATAACGCGCCAGATTGTTGAACTCCTCAATATATTCAGCCACGCTGCGGTGGCGCTGCTTCAAGTTATGGAACTCTTTCTTCTTCAAACTCATCACTCCGGATGGATGTGAGCAGTACGAAAACCATCTTCAAAGATAGCCCATGTCACATCTTCAATGGGAGTGGTGATCTAGAAGTTATCCCACCAAGTGGCTGTTGGTCCTTCCAACAAATGTGCTGCAAATCTAACTTTTTCTGCATCAGTACAACCCACAGTTACTAAGTCCTTGTTCACGGAGCGTAGCCAATCATTGGCCACCATAGGATCAGTTGTTCCTGAGAACTTTGCTGGCCTCAATCTCAAGAACCTAGTAAGCATGTCAAAACCTGGTGGGTTGTTGTTGTTATTATTATTGTTGTTATTGTTGTTGTTGTTGTTCTGGTTCTGGATGAACGTAGTCATCATTTGCATCAGCTGAGTCTGAGCTGTCATCATTTGCTGCATCTCAGGAGTGATGTTGTTGTTATTGGGGTTGGGATTGGCACGACAGGGAGGCATCTGTGGTTTGATCAATAGAGATAAGAATGAGATACCCATAGATGCTTTCATGCACAATACATCACATAAACAATCACCAAGCATGCATCATAACAATAATAGTTCAACAACAAAACGACAAGTTCGCAAAGTAAACACACAAATAACAAGCCATCCACATGTTGGATGGTCATTGCGACTCAAATAAAGTATGATAAATAAATGATAAATGAGTAGTCATCACCACTCCTCGGCATCAACCTCCTCCTCAACAAAGGTAAGACCTGCATTCTCCATAGCGGTCTTGTATTCCTCGACATTGGTGGTCAAGGTCTCTACTTTGGCTTTGAGAGCCCTCTTCTAAGAACTAAGCCTCTCAATCACAGTCTGCTGATTCTCGATCTCGAAGTCCTTGGCCTGCAGTTCTTCAGTCATGTCCTGAATCCTCTTGTTCCTATCTTGGACTCGCTTCTCCTGACTCTTGAACTTTATGTCTTGGCTCTCGAACCTTGCCTCCATCTCCTTGACTATCTCATCTTGCTCCGCGAAGAGCTTGTCCTTCTCACGAAGCTGCACCTGGAGTTCGTCATTGCTAAGCATGACGTTGGTCCTATCAGTGTCCACGTTCCTAAGAAGAACTTCTAAGTCCTGGAGGTATAGGCGAATCGGCTCAGCTGTATCCCTCGAAGTGTCCTCGAAGTCGATGGCCTCTCCATCCTCATCACGTCTACCAAAGACGTGGAAGTGAGTACCTCTAACCTGTCGAGAGTGTCTCCCTAACAGACGTCCAATCAAGTCCTGCATGACTACCTCTAGGCCTCTCTCCTTGTCATCGTGCATGAGCTTGAAGATGATGGCCTCCGTGGTAGGCTCAGTCTGGCGTCCGGGCTGATTGACCTTGAAACCCCAAAGGTCTTTCCTCTCAAACTTGGTGGGGGGAAGCACCATGATGGTAGGAAGAGGGAGATTGAGCAAAGTAGTGAGCTCAATAATACGAGGACCAAAGCGAGTTCCCTGGAACTCCTCAATAGTGCTGATGGTAACATTAGGCATCTATTTATAAGATAGAAAAAGTTAGAAAGACACAATTTAAGATAAAACACAAGGCAAAGCATCACATACTTATCCTTGGAAATCAAAATACACAAGTCATGGCATACATGGATCCATTACAACACCCAAGGTTCAACTTATTTTAAGCAACATTTGGAAAATAAGGTGATAAGTGGTGGTCCAACTAACGAAGTAAGTTACAATCCCAACTCACTAGATATGTTGGCTAACACAATATTTCTAGAAGCAATCACTCTATCTTGAGCACATGACTCCATTACTAAGTCTATAACGTCTCCTCTTAAGGTTTGGTTGGTAGCCTCCAACTCTTGGGTATGTTTCTTCTCTTCTTTTAGGCTATTTTGGATGTTGAACATTCTGCACTTGACTCTATCACCAAGTTCTTTGATGGTCTTCTAAGCTGCATCCCTTGCTGAATCAAAGAATGTAGGGTGCATCACTGAATTGGTGAACATGCAGAATCCTGATTCCTTGTGGTTGTATTCCATGTTTTTATACAAGTGAAGTTGCACCCACCAGTACTCAACTCCTTCATCCATCACAGGAAAGCCTTTGTACACAGCTGCACCATGTATTTCCATTGCAACCATGAGGTCCTTGAGAGCCTTGGGGAATTCTGTCTCACACTGCAAAGTCATTGTCATGAGAGGTCCTTTCCTTTCGGCTTCGTTGATGGAGTTCATCTACAATTAGTGATGAGAAAGAAGATTAGAAGAGTTTATGAGAAGAATAGACAAGTGTAGAAGTTATTGAAAAAAAAATTCGTTAGTGGTTTCCAATCCTAGGGTCATAATCCTACAGGCAACACAGTGCTCGGATACCATCTGTAGGATCCCTCCTTTATAAAGGAAAAGGATCCCTGTGATTGCAATGCTAGTCCTTGGATCAATGCTAGCATCCATAGTTTAAGATGAAGTACACAGAAACAAAGGTCATTATTATAGTCATTCCAGAGACAAACATAGTCTTTACAACTCCAAGGCCACAGGCCTAGTACAAGAGTTTAAACAAGTAAATAGATAAAAGTCTTCATCTTCATGTGCCACAGGCAAACATGTTGAGTGTAGACTCATGACTCCTAATCCTCATCAGAGTAACCTGCAACATCACAAGTTATAGCCACAGTGGGTCAATATATTGGAATAGTATTGGCAAGTGATACCTTAGTATAATTTTGGTGGACTAGATACTATATGCAATTTGGCTAAGTGTAGCTTAGGCTTACTTTGCTCAAAATAGGTTTTGCCTATTAGTTGAAAACACTAAGTTTTTCTTTGTCAAAAAACTTTTCCCAAGGAACCACCAATAGACATTGAGGTCCTTCACCCTTGTTCACCCACAAGTTTTACTTAGAAATTGGGACGAGGAGATTCTTGATAGCTTCCATGTCTTGATGCTCAAGTTGTCCTTTTCCACGGACATGGCTAAGTACTTAGATTCTTCTATCTGCAGAGGTTGTGCATTTTCCCCACCAGACTTGATTTTCACCAAGACAGGACCTTTCAGAAGCCTTCCCTTAGACCAGATGGACGTGTTCCAACCTATCATCCCACTACCACCAACTGTCCAAATGACTAAGTTCTAGCAACCTATGTGATCCAGGCAGAGCCCATATTGCCAAGTGGCTGCACTAGAAGCTTCTTAGCACTTGGCCTCTAAAATCTCTTTGTTCCTGGGTGGCTTTCCACAAGTGAGATACACAAGGTAAACCATATAAATGGGCCTTGTGTAACCACTCAACATAAACCATTCCTTCCATTCCACCCAGGTGTTTCATTCACTTAGTTGTTTTATTAGGCAAAACACAAGTCCAAAGACTTAGAAATATTTTCATCATAGCATGTATATTTCACCACCCTTGGTTCTACTAGCTAGGCTACGCATGGCATAGATAAGCATCTTAACTTAGAAATTTCCTAGCAATTCTACACCACTAGGATTTCCCAACTTGGCATATAAGCAAAATATAACATGCAAGACTAGCAAAATATTTCTAATGCTTAGTAGAAAACATAGGGATAAAAATATCATGAAGTACCACTTGCCTTGGTAGTTTGGAGAGTAGCTACACTCCTCACAATCACAATCACTATTGGCACCAAAATCTACACATGGAATCATAGCAACAAATCACATACAAATAAATACAAGCAAAAATTTATGTATGCACGCAACATGATATGTGATGATTTTCTAAACTCAACCAAAACAAGTGTACAGTACTGGTTCATAAACAAGTTCAAAACTTGCCAAACAACATTTATTTAAACCCTAAAACATTTCTCAAACAATTCATATACCTAAAATAGGCCTACACAAGTTTCTGTAAATAAAATCATTTTAACAGAAGCAAAACATTAAACACATTGCATATTTCGAAAGGGCTTGTTCTCCTGATTCCATTGATATAAAATTTGTCAAATTTGAACGTGGGGATCAAAAGTTATAGTTAAAACAATTTCAAACAACTAATAGATTCAAATCCTGTTTTTAAATCTAATCTCTAGCCACGCGTCACGATCTGATTACGGCAGTTCGCTCAGATCACGCTCAAAGTCGTTAGATCTACTTAATCTGCACGGTCCAGATCTATCCATACCGTTTCGTTAAGTGATCTATTTACACGCGCTGGATCTAGATCCAACGATCCACGATCAAGCGACCATGGATGGGCGGCGCCAGCGGTGGCATATGGCGGCGGCGGCTCTGTCTACGGCGGAGCGGTGGCTACAGGGGGTTCTAGGGTCGACGGAGGTGCTTACCGGGCTCGTAGCGATGCACTGATGCTCAACATGGCGACGGCTTGGCAAGGGGCGCACGGACACGGCTGCACGGGCTCGTCGGAGTTGCTGGCGGCGTCAGATGCTTGCTGTCAAAGACGTTGCCGAGGTTCTGCGTCGACCTAGCACGAGCCATATGGTTTAGGAGATGCGCAAATGCCTAGCGATCAAGACAGTATCAAAGGGGAGGCAAGGGGCGCACTCGTTTTACCTGAATTGCACGTCGGAATCGAGCGGCGGCTCAGGTGCTCGCGGGTGTGAACGAAGATGTCGCTCTGGGTCACGAGAAAGCAAACAGAGGGCATCAGTGAACGCGCAAAGACATGCTGGTCACGATGGTTTGAACCAGAGACAGGAGGGTGGCCTGTACTCACCGAGATTGGTCGCCGGAGTTGCTCTGTCTGCGGCGGCGCAAGGGAGATCGCGGGCAGCCTGGGGGTGTTTCTGTCTGGCTTTGTTGGGGGAAATGGCCGCGAGGGGGAGGTGATCTTATAGCCAGAGCGGGGGCAAGGATCGCGCACTGTATCAATGGTAATTAAGCCCGCAGTGATGACTGCGAGGTAACGAGGTAACGGAGCGAGGCGTCGCCAATGCGTGATTGACGACGACGACGACGTGGTCGCAGGGTCCACTCGTCAGCGAGTGCATCAGAGAGGAGGTGGGGTCGGGTGGTCAGCGACTTGGGGGGTTCGTCTGCGAGTGAGAGAGAGAGAGGGGGAACCCAGGTGGGCTTAGTGGGCTGAATCCGTCGTTGGGCTAGATAGGTGGCGCAGGCCCTTTTCCAATTATTTTCTCCTTTTCTTTTTATGTTTTTTAATTTCAGGAATCAAATTCAAATGATTTCAAAACCTATTTGAATTCAAATATTTTTAGGATTTTTGCACTGTGCAACAATCACATTTCTAGGCATAAAACCAAGTGGTCACTTTGAATTGGCTTGGTCACTTGGAAAAAGATAAATAAGCAGTGTCATAGCAGTAGTTTGAATAGGTTTTGAAATTGGTTTTCAAATCATATTTGTTTTGAAACTTTGGTTTAAATCTTAGCAATCTAGTAATACAACCTGAGAGCAATAAGACAACAAAGTTTGGTTTCATGAACATCTATCTCACATTGGAGATTTGTACTTGTTTTAAATGCTGATCACATAAAATAATGAGCTCATATGCTCCTATTTTTGAATTGATTTGTTTGAAATGAACTCTATATGATCATGGATGTATGGATGATATGCATGAGTTTGAAACATGATTTTAGGGATGTTACAGGTACCACTTTGCATGTGTCAAATGACGAGTGAGATGAGTTCAAATGCGCAATCTTGTAAGGGTGAGTTAAGTGCACATTGTGTGAGCTCGGTGAGGTCACAATGGTGAGAAAAGGATTGATCAAAATAGTAGATAGTTGGTAGAGTTCTACTCTGATCACCGTGTGTTCGATCAAATGGCCGCATGAACTGAATCATCACCTTTTCCAGTGATTTTTGGTGGGTGTTCATGTACTAATCTAGGTAGTCTCTGGGTGCAATGGTTTGCTAAGTGGTGAAGGTTTGAGGGGTTTTCCAAAAATGTCTATCTTGATACATGAGATAGATTCAAATTTGAATTGTCTCTTAAATGGATTTGAAAATGTTTCTGCAAGGTTGGAAAGCTGCACTTGGTTTAGTGTTACTAGTTCTAGCAAGTTGAGAAAAGAAATGGGAAAGTTCCTGTTTGAGATTAGTTGCTAGAGATGCTCAAAGTGAGCTAGTGGTTAACTTGAGCAAAAATGACCATTAGGTCTTAGGCTTTATATTTTAATTTTGCTTTTGTTTTCTATCTGGTTTGATAGTGACCTATATGACATGATATTGATCTTTAAACCATTTCTCATCATTTACAACAATCAAAAATGACATTGCAAGCATTCATACACACAAGCATTAAGATTTGAATTTAATTAATAAAAGCTTTTGTTAACCCTAATCCTGATTAATTAGGGAATGATCCTCATTAATATTTTTGGGGTGTTACAGATTAGGTTACCTCGGTTGGAGAGGCATCTAAGCATCATAGGTACCGTGCGGGCGACGTGCAGGTCACCGAGGGTGCTGCTGTTCCGACTAAGTAGATCTTGGGCGATCGGGGAAGCAGATCTTGGGCGGTCGATGCAAGCTTGAGGGAGGCAGACGAGAGCGATGCTGAGGAAGATCCGGCGCAATGGACGAGAGCATCGCTGAGGCCGATCCGGTGTAGTGAACGGCAACACCCGTGCATCTGGTCTGAAGTATTGGACATGGAACTCGTTGAATTAGATCCCATTCGGTGGACACCAGTGAGGCGGATCTGGTACGGTTGGGTAGCATTCGACAGCGTGGAAGCAGATCTTGGGCGATCGATGACGCCATCGGCATGGCGAACGAGACCGCAGCTCCGCTGCCGTGGCACAGAAGCCCGGTGAACTAGATCTGGTGGGGTGGGTGCTGGTGAAGGGGCTCCGCGGCGGTGCACGAGACCGCAGCTCAAGCGGCTCAGGACGCTGTGGAATTGCCGCCGACCGGTGCGTGCGGTGGACATGGAGGGGACAGAGAAGCTTGGGATTTTTAGGAGGGCCGGCAAGAAAAATGCGCGAATAGGGACCATAGAGGTGAGCATGATACAAATTAATATCGTGCCCCCAAGATACCGAGTATAGCCTGCCAATTTATCGTCTGAACAAAGGGTAGAATGGAGAATTTACAGCCAAAAGTTTTTGAAACAGAGGAGCAAGAAATGCTTCAAGGTCGATGTGTGATATTGCCACTCGATTGAGATTTTGAAACACTTACCATATTGGCAAACAAAATTTGATACAAATTCTCCGATTCAAATAGGTTAGGCGGAATGTTTTGTCGATCGACTGAGATTTTGAATTTGGCAGTTTGTACAAAGAATAAAAAACCTTTTGTGAGGTTCATGAATCCAAGGCTTAAGGGTAGCCAGAGCGTGTGGCCAAAAGTGGTTACAAAACTGCTATTTGTCTTTTGGAACTGATTCCCTATGCTGTGGAGATGGTTCCAAAACAAACAAAATTAGGAAACAGAGCAACGACATGCCCCGAGGCCAAATTCTACACTGACAATAAAATAATATATCTCTTCCAACTTCTAGCGGCTAGAGCTCTCAGATTCCAACCACTAGGCACTTCAGATTACATGAGTAAATTTCAGAACGATTGTGCTTCAGCAAAATTATACACAAATGATACACAACAACACATAGGGAAGCATGTATCAATCACTCACAAAATTCACACGCACATCTACATGAAGGGATTAACAAACCTGAGCTAGCTGAGAACTTGACATGCAGTAGAAAGACGAGAGCTTGGCTATAAGTTTCACATAATGTTGGCCGCCTTGTGATAGAGGGGTCTTGGATGCGTACTCCACGCCTGAGTCAACCGCCGTGAATATGAGTGCGCCATCGTATGCCGTTGGAGTAGGCTAGTCGGTCGTTGATCTATCGGCCGCCATCGCTTGACTCGCCCGCCACCGCAGAGCCGCCTCTCGTGTTATTCTCAGCACTGCAGAGCCGTCTTACAGGCACCCACCACCTCTGTTTGGGAAATCCTCTTGGATCTGAAAGAAGGTGAAAAGGGGGAGAAAAGGAGAGCAAGATCCATGGATGGGGTGTGACTGGGAACAACTATGAACTAGTGAGAATATTCTGAGGAGGGGAGAGAAGGGACACTTTTTCTATGCTTTTTATTTCGTGTTAGGACCCACGAGACAGGTATTTGGCTATGGAAACACTGTGAAGCTCTTGCGATATTTCTCTCTGATGCCAAATCCTGCGTTTTGTTAGATTTGGCTATCCACACACTATGTCAGGTTCGGGCGGCAGGATTTTTGTGCATGGAGCATAGCGTAAAGTACTGCGAGCATAGAAGAAAAGAAAATATCAGGCTAACAAGACAAGGAAAGTCATCCTCATTATTGGAAATAATAATCTATTCGCATGGCGGCTCTTGCATCACCCTTCGAAAATCATCTGCCTTCTCAAGGATGCTCGGAAAATCTCTACTTGTTCTTTCACCTGCTCCAAGACCATCCACTTGATCTTATTGACATGTGCATCGTCTGTATTGGGAACACGATTTTCAGCCACTAACTTCTGAAGATAATCGGCAGCATCAAGGCCATCTTCAATCGTAGAAATCCAGCCCCGGTTCAATTCTCTGATCCATTGAGTGGCTGTGTCCAAATCCTGTTGGAGCAACCTAATCTTAGCTTTGGCCATGCACCATACATCTATTTCGTTCCTAGAAATGGCTGCATCACTTGCACGATGCTGAATATCTGTGCTACGAATCTCCTTGGCAGGGACATGATCATGCACTTGCTTCTGCAAATTGCAGTGCGGCAAATCAATCAGCAAATAACACAAGCAACATGCAACAAATAGCCATGATTATGTACCGGTTGTGCTGTGCCGAGGGGGGATACATCTGAATGTCCAAAACTCCTCAGGTTTCATTGGCATCGATTCTCAGTGGTCAATACATCATCTTCCATGCCCTGTGTCGTGGGAATGGCCACGAAAGATGCTGCAATCTGCAGCGAGTAGTAGAACGAAGGGCAAGGGCGGTCAGCCATCTGTCGTGCGAGATGAGGGCGGAGACACAAGGGTTTACCCAGGTTCGGCTCCCCGGAGGGTAAAGACCTACTCCTGCTAGATTGTATTATGGAGAGAGTACAAGGGAGAGCTCGACGACTAGGCGACGAGTCGCTGGGGTGTATGATGGAACGTGTCCTCTATGCATACCCTAGGGAGGTTTATATAGGCTCACCTTGCTAGGGTTTACAGATCTACAACCGAATTAGTTAAGGATTTGGAGGGTTCTTGACCTAATCCGACTGGGCCTAGCTACGCTTCTGGGCCTCCAGCTTCCAGTCGCCTGGGTCCTTGCCAAGTCTCGATCTAGTCGGCCTGCGGGCCTCGGCAGCCCACTGGCAGCTTGGGCCGATGAGAACGCCCCTTGGGTATACCCCGGTCGGCATATCCCCATCAGTAGTCCCCGAGGCCATCATTGATTCATCGCAGGTGTTCGTTGGCAGTTGGAGTATGCGGGGGTCCAATTCGGACGCGCAGTCGAATCGGCGGTGGACTCCCTGAATAAAAGAAAGAACTAGTCATTTTAGTCGCGATAACGACGACCAGTCGAATCGCAGCTTGGCGAATGGATCGGCGAGTAGTCGAGTCATTGTTATGGTGATAAGGTCGGCGAATCGTCAAGTCGCTTAAGACAGCGAGCCCATTAGATGAAGTTGGACGGTCAGCGCCGGTCAAACTAGCTATTGGGTAATCCAACAGTAATATCGACGTAATTACCACGCGGTAATGGCTCCCCGAAGATGCCGGGTAACAACCACTATATAAGGAGAGTGACGAGTGAGGGACGAGCATTTCCCACACTTCCTCCGATCTCGCACACTCCCAATCCTTCATTCCACGCAGCGACCAGAGCGACACATAGCCCTAGATCCTCCAATGAATGGCGCCTCCGATGGAGCCATGGGGCAGATCCAAGTGCACGAAAGTGTTGTTGAAATCGTTCGAGGAGGCGGGGATCCTCCGCGCAAGGAGATGGCGCATCCCCGCAGCTGGAGAGGTGATCCCAGATCCAATCGAGGGAGAGTTCATCTGCTTCACCAGCCACTTGGAGCGGAGGCTCGGATTCCCCACTTCCCTCTTCTTCCGCCGCTTCTGCGCCTATTACGGTATCCAATCGTCGGACCTAGGGCCACACAGCATCGAGGAGCTCGCCATCTTCATGGTGTTTTGTGAGTGCTACCTGGGTTGCCGGCCATATTTCCCCCTATGGAAAGATCTGTTCCACGGGAGGATCGATCGTGAAGAGGCAGGCAACCCGATGCTGGCTGTGGGCGGCCTGACCTTTCAGCTGAAGTCGAAGGCGTCCTTCTTTGAAATGATGCTGCCGAAGAAGGCGGCAAATGAATGGAAGAAGAGTTGGTCCTACGTGATCGAGTCGCCTCCGGCCGACAAGGTGGCGCTTCCGACGTACTCCGCCGATCGGCCCGAGCCGCATCGACTCCAAGTAACCAAGCTCCCGTTGGACCAGCGGATGGTCGTCGACGAGATGTTGCAGACGATCCACAACCTAAAGAGGAAGGGCCTCCAGACCATCAATTTGTACAATTGCTGGTTTGGGCGGAGGCTGGTGCCTCTGGCCAGTCGCGCCCACTACATGTACGAGTACACGGGCAAGGACGACCCGACGAAGTCCTGTAAAGCCGAGTGGAGGCTCCAAGACTACACCTTTGCATTGAAGAAGATCACCGGGGCAAAGTATCTTGACGCGAAGGCTGGTGTCGCCGTTAGTTGTTTTATTAATCAAAACACAAGTCCATGACTTAGCAAAATTTCCATAGCATGAATATATTCCACCCTTGTTTGCTACTAGCTAGGATAAGCATGATAACACAACAAGTATGTTAACTTAGATAAAATTCTACTAAGACTACCACTACTAGGATTTACCATGGCATAGCATATATATACTTAGCAAAAATTCCATGCAAGCCCTATTCAAAATATCACTAGTGCATAGTCAAAATAATAGGACAAAATACATGAAGCACCACTTGCCTTGGTAGTTTGGGGAGTAGCAACAATCTTCACAATCACAATCACCACTAGCACCAAAATCTATACATAAAATGATAACACCAAAATTCACATTCAAATATTCAAGCAAAAATAATATGAATGCATGCAAATGCAATGAAATGACTTCTCTATTCTAAACAAGTCAAACTAAATAGTACTAAGCACATAGCCATCTATTTAATGGCTAAAAAAACTTATATTTGCTTTAAAATCATTTTATAAACAATTTATATAGTCAAAATAAGCCTATAAAGTGTTCTACATAAATCCTATTTTCTCAGAAGCAAAATACAAATTTAAACCCACGGTAATGTAGGATTTATTTTTCTGAATCCAATGATATATTATTTGCATTTTTTTGGATAAAAAGAACAAAAGATCTGAATTTTACAAGTTTAAATTCATAATAGATTCAAAAGCATATTTTAAATCTAAAATCCAGACACGTGGGCGCTTCTGATTGGCCCATACCGCTTCGCGCGGATCACGCGCGTGGGATGTTGGATTTATGTCAGATACTGTGTCTCAGATCTGGCGATACCGCTTCGGCCTATGATGTATTCTAAACCCTAGGATCTAGATCTAACGGTGCTCACATATGCGACCACAGATGGGTGGCGCGAATGCGTGTTGGCGGCGGCGGCGCTTCTGCCAGTGATGCTCTGGTGATTCCAGAGGGGGCTAGGGTCCGTGCAGTGGCTTACCAGCATCGCAAGGTTGCGAGGAAGCTCAACATGGCCTTGGTTCGGACGAGGACGAGTTGCAGTGTCCGTGGGAGGTCGTCAGAGTTGCGGGCAATGTCGGGTTGATGCAAACGGCGACGGAGACGATGTTATGGTTCACCCTAGCACAAGCCAAAGGCGTCAGCGTATGCACAAGGACAAGGCGAACAAGATGGTGTGAACCAGGAGGCGAGGGCGATCGTATCTTACCGGGATTGCTCGTCGGAGACGAGGACGGCGTCAGGTGCTCACGGTGCTTGACGAAGTCGACGTTCTGGACCAAGAGCATATGAACAAAGGGTATGAGAAGAGGTGAAAGATCATGGAGAGCATGATATCATGAACGAGAGGGGATGGGGTGGACGGTGCTCACCGGAATACCTCGTCGGAGTTCCTTGGACATCGGAGTTTCGAGTCCAAATGCGCGCAACCTGGTGGTGTTCTGGCGAGGAGAGTTGAGGGGAAATGGCCATGGTGGTGTAGGGATTCAGTAGCCGGCAGGGGCGAGGGATTAACGCAGATAATCAATGGCAATTAAGCCCAAATCAACCGCAGCGTTGATGGGGGAGGAAATGGGCGGCGACGGCGTCTGCACGCGGGGTTTGGGGGAGACGATGATGAGCTGGCTTGGTCCCAGTGGCAGTGTCAGTGGGGTAGGTTAGGCGCGGGTTAGAGAAATAGGGGGAGGGGGAATGGCCCTGTTAAGTCTTTGGGCTCAATGTGCAAAGACTGCTTTTATTTTTTCTTTTAGCCTTTTCTTTTTCTGTTTGATTTTTCAGGAATGGTTTTCAAACTTTTTTCAAACTTGTTTGAATTCAAAACTTTTCCATATTTTTATAGTGTGATCCATGCACTCAAATGTGTGTCAAACACTACTGTTTACACAAACAAACCTTGGTCCTTTGAAAATAAGAGGAAAACCATGCCACATCTAATAATAAAGTGGCATATAAATTGTTTTGTTTGATTTCAATCTTTGAATTTTTTTATGCCAACCCTAAATGCTATGAAAATATGAGTGCAATGCATGCTTTTGTAATTCATGAATTTTGGGATGTTACAAATCTAACCCTCTTAAGATGAATCTCGCCCTCGAGATTCGGATTGGCTAGCAAATAGGTGTGGGTGGTCTTTCCGAAGATCATCTTCTCTTTCCTGAGTTGCTTCTTCTTCGGTATGATGATTCCGTTGTACTTTGCAGAATTTGATAGTCTTAGTCCGAGTAACCCTTTCTGCAGTCTCAAGAATCTTGATAGGTTTCTCTTCATAGGTGAGATCACTCTCCAGCTGAACCTCTTCCAAGGGTATAGTATCCTTCAAAGAAGTTTCTTCCATCTACGGATGGCATTTCTTCAACTGACTCACATGAAACACATTGTGAACTGCTGACAGTGATCTCGGTAGTTCAATCTCATAAGCCACTTCTCCTTTGCGGC
>JAJUPC010000733.1:0-97888 GCA_023614405.1 Avena insularis | reverse complement strand
AAAACATGAAATGTTCTTTCAATCTCCCCCTTTTTGGTGTTAGATGACAATACCAGGATTTGCAGGAGAAAGACACAAGACAAACAGAGATAACTATGAAAGGGACTCCCCCTCAATGTGTGCATAATAGAGTTTTGCATTGAATACAAATGCACACAAATAGGTGTGTCTATTCCATAGACATAAGGGCAAAAACACATACCAATCAAGTAGAGAATAGGCATCCTTGACATAAATCACAATTATGATTGGATAACCATTATCCCGTGATAAACCTCTAGCAATAGAATATGAATAGATATAACCATGAGCATAATCCATGATATGAAGTCCATAGGTATCATCCATACAACCACATAAAGTCTCAACCACAAATCACAAACCATGAATTTAAAAGTTCAACGCTAAATGGGCATAAGCAAGAAATAACAAATAGAAAAGTGCAAGTGCTTATGCCCGACCCATGCAAATCCACGGACAACCTAATAGAACTACTTCTCCCCCTTTGGCATCGAGACACCAAAAAGGGAGAAGAGCGATGCTAACGCCCCATGGGATCACTCATCGTAGTCCTCGTCCTCGTCCTCTTCTTCATTCTCTTCCTCATCCTCATCTTCGAGCTCCTCAGTGTCACCTTCCTCATCTTCAGCATCAACAGTAGGCGCAGAGGGGAACAAGTGACACTCCAGCTCACCATAGTTTAGCCTGGAGGAAGAGTTCCACCGAGCATACGGAGTGGGAGGTGTAGGAGCCGGAGGAGCACCCAAGCGCTGCACACGTGGTGAAGAATGAGCTGCTGGGAGTGAGCCAACACATGGCGCTACCTGTATGCCTCAGATCGACCCTTGCGCATGTCCACGCCCATGTAGAGAATGTGATGGAACCAGTTCAGCTGCTTGATCTCATGGGCTACGAGGCACTGGGGCTCGAGCATCCCTTCAAGAGCAGAGGATGGGTGAGAGGTCTTCCAACCTTGTTGTATATCTTCTTGGCCTTGTGCACCGAGTCAATGTGGAACTCTGCAGGAAGTGTGTAATGAGGAGCATAATGTAGGGCGATAGGGAATGGACAGACGGTTGAACATAGCATCACACAACTCATGGTAAATGAAGTCCATGACATCCAGATCACCGGGACTTGTCCTCGCAGGAGGCAACCTCATATGAAAATTGAAGTAGCTGAACAAGGTGACCACGGATGCTGTCATTGTTGCCCCCACTGTGTAATAGAGTCACGAAGAGACCCACCAATGCAGCATAGATGGGAGCAAGACCAGCCAATACCCACAATGCCATTGTCCACAAAGCACTAGAGAGAGCTGCATCCTTGTTGGGCTTCATGAGTGATGATGCGGTACATCGGCTCTATCACGCTACGGAAGGAGTACCCTAGAACCTCAAAGAACACGTGAAAATCAGCACATGGGCTTGTCATGAGTCATCCACTTCATAGTGCGATGCTCATCCCCACAAATCACTAGAGTGGAGAAGAACTTTCACCACTTCAGAGTCAAAAGAGCACTAGAGAGACATGAGATGGTGCAGCCCCATCCTCTCACATACATACATCGTGATCCACAAGATGCGCCTTCTCCAAAGCCTCGCAAGTACCAAGTGGGTGCATAGGCCTAATGTTCACTGGCATAGATGTCTTCATAAATCCCTTCGCTCGCACACCAAAACCAGGTATCCCCAAGCTCATCATCACGAGGCAGCTCAAAGCAAACAAGTCACGGTGATTTAATGGCGGAATAGGAGACCGTGATCCAAAGTCCTGTAGTTGATCTTGGCCCTTGCCCTTCCTCTTGGACACCCCTTCCTAGTCCTCTTGGATTGTTCACCATGCGCCTCTCTTCGCTTCTTCCTTCTCCTCAATTCAACTTCGCCCACTATGACCCTATCCGTCCCAAAAGTACTTGGCGCAAGGATGGCGCTTGTAGGTCTTGGAGACACGAACCACCGTGAGGAGAATAAGGGCGATAGCATGGGGATAAGCATACACAAGTCCAGGAGAGAGCATGGAAAAGTAGTCAAAAGTTCATAGGACAAACTACTCAATGCATACACCATTGAACTGCTGTCAGCAGATTATCTGCTAGCTAGGGGCGGATAATCCGCCCCTGCAGAAATTTTCGATTTCACCTAGACGCATGCAAAGTAGATCGGGCCTAGAAACCGTAAGACCACAAATGAAGCTCTAAGGAGAAACACATTCCCAGACAACGGCTCCACCCAACAAGACACATTCAGCTGGGAAGATGGGAGAGAGGGAGCGCCCTCACCTCATTGGAGGAACGTGAGGAGAAGAAGGTACCTCGAAGGAGCGGAGAAGAAGATCCGGGGAGGTCTTAGGGGTCCGGGTACGGAGATGCCCGTGAGGGTGTGAGGCGGCAAGCAGCCGGAGAAGGGAGAGTGCTGGGAGAAGTGCTGCCAAAGGAGTCTTTCCCCCAAGCCCGCCTTTTAAGATCATCATTAGGTCGGACATTTACCAAATTTCCGGGATTATGTTATACACAGAATCAGGCCCACGCTGCCCTCAAACAACACCCCACAAGGTGTACAAGGACCTAGTGCAAGAATATATTTAGGGGTAGGGAAGGCTTAGGGATTAAGAGAGCCAAACCGGGAGATGGTACTAGACCAAAATTGCAAAAACCAAATCAAATAAAAGCTAAGATTGAGTAAGATTCTATAAGAACATGAGAGAGCAAATAACATCCAAAGATCCACTTCCACAGTGAGAGAGGCGGTGGTCAAGCCACCTTGTTGGAGTGTATGGTAGACACCAAGATATATCTTGGTTCACGATCAATACCATCAATAAGCTTCTCACATATCAAAACATGATATTAAGAGAAATGATATATCTTGCTATTAGCATTATGGGGGAGGGTTAACCCAATGAGTTAGAATTCATTCTCATATCCATGCCCACAATTTGAAGACCAAACAAATATTGAGATGTACGAAAGGGTGCATGGGTAATCAAGACAAGTCCCTAATCAATGATATTTAGCTCATTCCTCAAAAGGTAATCTTTGCTCATCAAGTGGCTTTTGTAAAAATCCCTGGTTCTTCGTGTTTCACAAAAGATAGATCAATATCGCCGAGCAAATATGGCCACGTAATAAAATGACTCAATCTCAATGCTTCGCCCCATTGAATCGATTGTGGCGTACTTGATTGCACTTTCATTATCACATAAAAGAGGCACTTTGTCACAATTGACACCGTATTCCTTTAAAGTTTGCCTCATCCACAATAATTGGGTACAGCAACAAGGCAAAGAAAGAACATATTCAGCTTCAAGGTGGAGAGAGATATACAATTCTGCTTCTTGGAGGACCAACAAACAAGAGATCTTCCCAAGAATTGACAAGCTCCAGAAGTGGACTTCTCATCATCCTTAGCACCAGCCCAACCTGAGTCAGTGTAACCACATAAAGAGAAATTGGAGCCCTTGGGATACCAGAGACCAAAGTTGGGGGAATGAACCAAATATCAAAAGATCCTCTTGACGCCACTAAGTGGCTTTCTTTAGGAGCTTGATACCTTGCACACACTCCCACACTCAACACAATATTGGGTCTAGATGCACAGAGGTAAAGAAGAGAGCCGATCATGGACCGGTATACCTTTTGGTCCACATCTTTACCATGAGGGTTGAGTTTAAGATGACACTTTGTTTGCATCGGAGTGGCGACACCATTTAGATCTGACATTTTGAATCTCTTGAGCATGTCTTGGATGTACTTTGCTTGATTAATAAAGGTTCCTTCTAAGTTGCTTGATCTCGAATCCAAGAAAGAACCGTAATTCCCCATCATAGACATCTCAAACCCGATACCATAAGCTTTGAAAATTCATCGTTAAAAGCTTTGTTAGTAGAACCAAAATGATATCATCTACATATAGTTGGCATACAAAGAGCTCCCTTAACCTTCTTAGTAAAAAAGTGGGGTCGATTTGCCCAACTTCGAAGCCACGATCTAACAAAAGCTCTTTAAGGTGCTCATACCACGCACGTGGGGCTTGTTTAAGGCCATAGAGTGCCTTATCAAGTTTGTAGACATGGTTCAGGAAGTTAGGATCCTCAAACACCGGGGTTGCTTTTACGATACCAACTCATGTAGAGGACCGTTAAGGAAGGCACTTTGACGCCCATTTGCTACAACTTAAAATTGTTATGAGAAAAGCAAGTAGGATATGGATGGACTCAAGGTGGGCCAGGAGCATAGGTCTCAAGTCGATGCCCTCAACTTGGGAGTAACCTTGTGCCAAGTCTTGCCTTGTTCCTCACAACAATGCCATTCTCATCTTGCTTGTTCTTGAAAATCCACTTGGTGCCAATAACATTGCGGCACTCTTTGGGTTTCTCCACTAGTTTCAGACTTTGTTGCGCCAAAATTATTCAATTCTTCATGCATAGCAACAACCCATTGGGTCTTCAAGAGCTTCAAAGACCTTCTTAGGTTCCACCATGGAGATATGAGCTTGGTGCTCACCAAACTGGCCAATTCTCTTCTTGTAGAAACCTTCATCGAAGATCACCAACAACCTTGTCGAGAGTGTGACCCTCAACTCAAGGTTACGATCACCGAGCCTTGTGACGAAGTTTAATAAGTTTGTTGTCTCTTGGTGGAGGAGATTCATCACTTGAGTCTTCATTGGAAGCATTTTCTGCCTTTGATCAAGAATCGGAACATCGTAGCAGTGTGGTGGAGACGCATGCCTTTGAGGTGAATCCGTAGCCATAACAGGAGGCTGCAGAATCGAGAGTCGTGGCGGATAATCCGGTCGATGAAGAGGCCGAAAATCCGGCGGGAGTACTTGCGAGCTCCATCAGAAGCCTGGGACTTGCTTGAATCTGGCGAGGAACCGGATAATCCGGGACAGCCGGAAAATCCGCCCGAGCTTGCGTTGATATCTTCACCACCAGGAGCAGCAAAGGTCACTGAGCGGGTGGCGGATAATCCGTGTCAACCGGAAAATCGCCTGAGTTTTTGGAGCATCTTGACCTTCAGCAGCTTGATGGAGATGGTGTAGAAGTTTCCGTGGTTGGAGCATGTAATGTGTAGATGAGGGCTCTATATGAGTAGAGCATTGTCCTTCCCGCCACAAGGGGTTCCTCAATGGGCTAAGAATCCCACACCCATTCTTCTTATGGCATCTTGGGGTATTTCAACATCTGCATCACAAACACCAACTTGCTTCACGGGAACCGTCATTTTCGAACACCACTACAAGATTCTACAACAATTGAGAGCTTATTGTAGACTCTATAAGTGTGGGATTCG
This sequence comes from Avena insularis, assembly GCA_023614405.1. Lineage (NCBI taxonomy): Eukaryota > Viridiplantae > Streptophyta > Magnoliopsida > Poales > Poaceae > Avena > Avena insularis. Next base: position 92,592 of record JAJUPC010000733.1, on the reverse strand, counting down.
ACCATAACCAACAAAATACCTTCTAGAGCCTTAGATTCAAACTTAGATAAACGAACTCCTTTAATAAGGAAGAAACACTTACACAATACGAAAGTATGAGATGTTTGGTTTGTTACCGGTAAGTATTTCATACGAGTCTTGTCCAAAAACTTATGGAGGTATAAACGGTTGGATGAATGACAAGAGAGATTGCTTCATTTGTATGGAGATTTGAATTTGGCTAGCATTGATCTTGCCATGTCCATTAGAGTTCGATTCTTCCTCTTGGCTACACCATTTTGTTGAGGGGTGTACACATGAATATTGATGTCTTATCCCTCTTCACTTAGGAACTCATTTAAGGTGTAGTTCTTGAACTCGAGCCGTTATCACTCCTTATAGCCAAAATGGGGACATTGTGTTGACGTTGAACCTCGTTGTCGATGACAGTTTGTTGAGTTTCACTCTTCAACTTGAAGAAATAAACCCAAGTGTATCTCGAGTAATCATCAACAATCACTAGACAATACTTCTTCCCACCAAGGCTTGCATGAGATGGAGGACAAGAGGTCCACATGAAGGTGCTCCATAATCCTTTTGAAGAGATAATGGTTTTCCTTCGATGAGGTGAATCATGCATTTTCCTTCAACACATGCCCGCAAACACCTTTGGAAAAGAGACATTTTATTTTAGTCCAAGAATGTGGCCACCCTTGTGGAGACTTTGCAAAGTTCTCATAGTCGGCGATGCCATAGCCAGCCCGGCCACGCCTTCCAAGAGACACATCGGGTATGTAGTGGTTTTCCGAAAAGTCCACTCACGCATGTGTCGCTTACATATCCCACGAAAAGCGACTTTAAGAGACTTGCTCCACAAGAGCACCACTAAATCAGCATCAATGTAAACTTCAAAGCCCATCTTACCAAGGGCACGAACTGAAATACCCGAGGGTCTCAACAAGCATGACCTCCAGAGAGAGAGATATCGTGAGCCACCACAACTTTGCCGAGACCCAATACTCGCTTTTTTGACTTGGTACCATAGGAGACGTAATATGATCATGCTCATTAACTCAGGATATCCCTTGCTCCGGCTCACATATGACTCGCAACCGCTATCGGTACCCATCATTTAGAACCACCGAAGCATAGCCCCCAAGTAAGAAAATTATTTGTTTTAGGTACCATTTTCAATAACCTTCCTATGTTAGTAACAAGGTCTTGGGAACCCAAATAGACCAAGGAATGTAAATCAATCATAAGGCCCTACATAACTCAGCATAAACATCACCATAAAAAATCACAATATAGTTCGGGTTAGGATTGCTGATCCCCCGTAAAACCATCATAATTAGTCTTGTCATTGGTAATGTTGCTAGTCTTTGATTGAGCAGTCTTATTCTTCTTTCTTCATCTTTCTTGTTTTTCTTGTTTTATCTTGGTTATGTAACCAAGACCTTCTTATCGTTGTTTGTCCTTTTCCGCTCAAGATCTCATCAATAACCCTTTAATTTTGGGTTGAGAACTTCTTCCAAGATCTTTCTTTCCAAAGGATGAAGTGGATGTACTGGGTACACTAAGTACCGTTTCACCCGAGTTTGGAGCTGGTCATGGACTCATTTAGAGTAGAATGATCACTCTTCAATGCCTTGTGAGCACTTTCAAGATCATCAGAAGCCTCAAAAGTCTAGCATGAACAATCCCAAATCAATCTTTTCTTTTCTTTAGTTTCTTTACCTTAGCAAGAGCATGGTGCGTTCTTTAATGAGCTGAACTTCACGAGCTTCTTCTGTAATCTCTGAGAGTTAGGGTCTTTCTTCCAAGAAACTCGAGCTTCCTCTTCCTCTTCCATTCTTCAAAGAAATATCTCAGGCATCACTTCTCTTCCAATTACTTTCTTAAGGAGATCTTCGGCTTGAGCATGTTGACTCATAAGAGCATCAAAATGGAGTTTGTGCTCACTTGTGGGTTAGTGAAAAAAGAGTATCCAAGGCAATAACTTCTTTTTTCATTTCAAGACTGTCATGATCATCCATATCCAAGTATGTTGGTCTAAATGAAAGGTTAAGTTGATACCTGGATCCTCACCCATTAGACAAGTGGCGTTGTTGTTGATGGGTTCTCGTTAGACGAAGGTCGAAGAGAGGAGAATCGATGTGGTGGCTATAGCAGCCACTTGTGAGACTATCATCATCCTCTTCTCTTCCTTGCGGAGGTATTCCTCTTGACTACAGGACCATCTTGGGTTTGCTTCTTGAAAGGGCCATTCTTCTTAATGTAAACGGCTTCTTCTTAGGAGCTTTGGATATCTCTTTAAGAATGAGCCTGCCATACCATTGTCTTCTCTATTTTGATAAGAACACTCGGCTACAAAGTGCAGTCTGTATCTCTGCTGCTTGAAACAAGTTCTCAATCTTGGGGCCACTCTTCTTCTTCTTCCATTTGACCGCTCTCATACTAAGTTCGTATACGGTTTGTACAGGTCCTTCCAAAAGTTCACTTGCAGATAGAATGCCATGTACTTTCCACTTATGAGCACGTTTGACCTCATTCGGGCCAGTCCATGGATTACCCCGTCCAAAAACTCCTTCATCGATCCTGCTTGCTCAACAACATTGGCTTTCGAGAGCCACATTGACCTCCTCACTTTGCATTCCAAATGGCCCAAACACGCTACTCTTGAGATTCGTTGCCGTTTACCACTTTTGAATGACGCATATTTCTTTTGCATGAATTTTGTTTGGATGTCATTTGATTTATATAGTTGTGTCTACCTTGCAAGCTCTTTCTAAACTCCGTTTGGTTCGAAAGGCATTAGGGCACCTCACATGCTATTATGGCTTTCATCCATGCATCATCAATGTGAGTTTGCCCCACAAGCCCGAATGTTGTTGGTGATGTGCCATTAAGTCTTATACATGTCCTCATGGTTTCCACCATCCAACATATGTAGAAACCTCAGCCTTCATTACTAAGGGCATCATACCTATTTCTTCTCTCATGCTTTCATTTCCAAATCTTGAGAAAGGTCCTGTGAAGAGCATATCCCACGCTTCTAACTGGCGTGTTGAGATGTTCAATGTGTGGCATGTCCTTGGGACCTGCACACTCCAGTACGTATCCATGAGAGCGGTGGCATTCAACTGCTATCCACAACTTCCCTTCTCGTATAGGATTGGACTTGATCTCCAAATATGAAGACCTTCAAGTAATCATTCACAATTCAATACAGTAGGAGCTGCAAACATGAGATTTCATTAGAAATTGCCATTGGTTAAAAGAGGGATGCAAAGATGAGCTATGGGTGGATCACCCCTATTGTTTATATGAGGGATGAGGGATAGGTGGCCTGGGGGAATATGTACATGGCTAACCTCACTATATTCCTCCTTACTACTTCCCTTTTGGAGGTGGAGCCATTTAGTTTGCCACCTTCCACATCATCATCCTTGGATCCGGTGTTACCCTTTTCCTTAGATGATGGTATGTAGCCTCGTGAGGAGGATGGAGATGGAAGCTAGTGGATGATGTAGAGGCTTAGCAATCATTTGATTCATCTCCTCCATCTTGGCTCTCAAAAGGATTTCCAACAAGGTTAAGTTTCCAACGACTTGAGGTTATCTATTGTGACCTTATCCACAAACTTTCATTTCCATCATCCTTGGTACCCATACTACTCTTAGGGAGTTAAGCCCTAATTAAGAGCCGGGGGCTCACGATACCAATTGAAATGGATCAGTTAGTGGGCACCTAGAGAGGGGGTGAATAGGTGCTACACCAATTTTTAATTCTGTTTCAATTTAGGCTTAAGCACAAAGGTAAATTTTCTAGATAAACTAATGGAGTGGAATTTCCTAAATGCAAACCTATCTACTAGCAAAGAAGCGAGTGGAAGAGGAGCAGCGAAGTGAATCAGAAGTGAAGCAATGCGGAGACACATGGATTTGTTCCGACCGCAGTTCCTTCCTTGTTAAGGGAAGCACGCTTCACGTTGGAGGGTGGGCTTTTAACTAAGACCACCACGCCACAAAAGGCTCCTCACCTGTTCTCTCCGATGGATTCTACGCCACAACAGGCCGGGACCACCTTCCACTATAGGTACCCTTCGATATGCGGGCACCGACGCCTTTACACAACTAAGCGAGGCAACAACTCCACAACAACTTGAGGCTCCCCGAATGTATGCACAACAAGCTGCCACAAGAACAAAGTTGTCAAACACAATAACAAGATCTAAATGATCGACAAGAATACTAGATCGAGAGTTTCTTAAGAGAATGGAGAAGAGTTGAAGCGCTTGATTCTTGATGTTGATGATGAACTTCCTCCTTCAATTCCACCAAAGATCAAGACCTTTCGTTATTGGTTGAAGTGGGAGATCGATAATGAGAGCTCTTTCCACAAGGTCCGGTCAATTTTGAGATGAATCACGGTATTCTGAACATTGGGGAAGAAGGGTACTTATACCCCCTTCCAAAACCAGCCATTGCACACTTTGAGCCGGATTATCCAGCCCAAGTGAGGGCCGGATTATCAGTTCGGCTTTGAGGCGCACCGCCCTAATTAGACTCGGAATATCCGGCAGGAAAATCCGCCCTTCAATATTACGAAGGCGTCGCTACCGGAAAGCTCGCCTTTGATCAATCTTTATGGGGCGGATTATCCGGGTTCCTCTGCGATACGGATTATCCGACACAGGGGAAGAAAAATCGTCGGCCTCTGATTCCGGATTTTCCCGGGAAGAAAATCCGGACCGGGATACCGAGCTGACGCCACTTTGCTCCTTTTGCTCGGCGGGGCAAATGGATTATCGGCCCTTGGCGAAACCCTTGGGATTATCCGGCCTTTCGGGAGGAAAAACCGCCCCAGGCTTACGGATTTTCCGGAGAAAATCGGCCACCCACACGTGAAGCGACGCTACTTTGGCTTCCTTGAGAGATGAGGTAGGCTTGATGATCTCCACGGCCCTTTTGAGGGGCGGATTATTCGGCCCCCCTCAAAACTTCATGCACATCATAGCACACACATGAAAAGTCTCCATAGTATTGTTATCTAACATGCAAAACATAGGAAAACATGAAATGTTCTTTCAATCTCCCACACTTTTGATTGTTAGATGGCCTACCGAGGATTTCACCGGAGAAAAGACACAAGCATGTATAAGAGATAACTATAGGACTCCCCCTCAATGTGTGCATAATAGAGTTTGCATTGGAATACAAAATGCACACAACATTAGTGAATCTATTCCATAGACATAAGGGCAAAACACATACTCATCAGTAGAGAATAGGCATCCTTGACATAAATCACAATTATTAGATGGATAACCATTATGAGCCTTGGCGCCTTCCGTGGATAAACCTCTAGCAATAGAATAACCAAGAATAAGATATAACCATGAGCATAATCCACAGATATGAAGTCCGTAGAGTATCATCCGCACAACCACATACATGGGTCTCAACCACAAACCACAAACTCCGCACGACATACTGTTAATGATACCGTGGATCCAATTGGTTTATGAAAAGAACAAACATGCAATGACTCTAGTTGTGGTTTATGAAAACGACACACAATGACACTAGTGGATCTGTGTGTTTATGAAAAGAACACACTTTATGCAATATAGATCTAATGGTGGTTTATGAAAATAACACATGCAATGACATGCAGTGACACATCGTGGATCCATGTGGTTTAGGAAAGGAACACATACATGCAAATGACTCTAGTTGTAGTTTATGAAAAAGAAATAAAACATGCAAATGACAAAGTGATGTGATCCATGGCTAGCAGAATAACACACATGCAAATGACACTGAGTGAATGGTTAGGAAAAGAACACATCATGATAATGACTCTAGTGGTGGTTTAGGAAAAGAATTTTGTCATGCAATGACTTTGGTGGATCCAAGTGGTTTTGAAAAGAGAAAACATGCAATGACTAGTTGTTGTTCTGAAAAAAGAACACATATGCTAATGACTTTAGGTGGATCCAAGTGGTTTATGGTAAAAGAACAAACATGCAATGACTCTAGTTGTGGTTTATGAAAAGGAAACGAAACATGCAATGACTCTAGTTATGCAACGGTTTACGAAAAGGACACACATGCAATGACATTGAATTGGATCTAAGTGGTTCTGAAAGAAAACACATGCAATGACTCTAGTGGTGGTTTATGAAAAGAACTTTACATGCAATGACTCACAGGTGGATCCAATTGGTTTCAAAAGAACAAACAATAATGACACTGTTAGTTATAAAAAGAACACACATGCAATGACTCTGGTGGGATCCAAGTGGTTTTTATGAAAAGAACAAAACATGTGCAAATGACTCTAGTTGTGGTTTAGGAAAAGTAACTTTTACATGCAATGACACTTTCGTGGGATCCAAGTGGTTTTATGAAAAGAACAAACATGTCTGATGACTCTAGATTATGGTTTATGAAAAGAACTCACATGCAATGACACTAGTGGATCCATGGCCTAGGAAGGAATACACATGCAATGACACTGGTGGATCCATGTGGTTTAGGAAAGGAACACATGCAGTGACACTTGGTGGTGGTTTTATGAAAAAGAACACACATGCAAATGACAACCTTGGTGGATCCATGTGGTTTAGGAAAGGAAACACACTTGCAATGGCACTGGTGGTGGTTGTAGAAAAGAACACACATGCAAATGACTCTGGTGGATCCACGTGGTTTATGAAAGAGAACGCACATGCAATGATTCTGAAGTGTGGTTTATGAAAAAGAACACACATGCAATGACACTTTAGTGGATTCAGTGGTTTGGTGAAAGGAACACACATGCAATGGACATCTAGTGGTGGTTTGATGTAAAGAACACATATGTGGCTGGTGGATCCAGGTGGTTTATGAAAGAAAGAACATACATGCTATGAATCTAGTGGTGGTTTATGAAAGAACACACATGCAATGACATGCAATGACAACTTGGGTGGATCCATTTGCTTTAGGAAAGGAACACACATGCAAATGACTCTAGTTGTAGTTTATGAAAATAACAAACATGCAAATGACACTGATGGATCCATGTGGTTTAGTAAAAATAACACACATGCAAATGACACTAGTGGTGGTTTAGGAAAAGAACACACATGCAATGACTCTAGTGGTGGTTTAGGAAAGAACACACATGCAATGACTTTGGTGGATACAAGTGGTTTATGAAAAGAACAAACATGCAATGACTCTAGTTGTGGTTCTCTGCAAAAGAACACAAATGCAATGACTTTGGTGGATCCAAGTGGTTTATGAAAAGAACAAACATGTAACGCACTCTAGTTGTGGTTTATGAAAAGAACAAACATGCAATGACTCTAGTTGTGGTTTCACTGAATAGGACGCACATTTGTCAATGACATTGGTGGATCTAAGTGGTTTATGAAAAGAAAACACATGCAATGACTCTAGTGGTGGTTTATGAAAAGAACACACATGCAATATTTCTGAGTGGATCCAATTGGTTTATGAAAAGAACACATTCAATGACTTTCGAGTGGATCTAGTTGGTTTATGAAAGAACAAACATGCAATGACTCTAGTTGTGGTTTATGAAAAGAACACTGCAATGACTTGGTGGATCCAAGTGGTTTGGTGAAAAGAACAAACATGCAAATGACTCTAGTTGTGGTTTATGAAAGTAACACACATGCAATGACTCTGGTGGATCCAAGTGGTTTATGAAAGCAATAAACATACAATGACTCTAGTTGCGGTTTATGAGCCAGAACTCACATCGCAATGACACTAGTGGAACCATGTGGTTTAGGAAAGGAACACACATGCAATGACACTAGTGGATCCATGTGGTTTAGGAAAGGAACAAATATGAAGTGACACTGGTGGTGGTTTGAAAAGAACACACATGCAAATGACCTTTGTTGGATCCATGTGGTTTAGGAAAGGAACACACTTGCAATGACACTGGTGGTGGTTTATGAAAGAACACACATGCAAATGACTACAGGTGGATCACGTGGTTTATGAAAAAAGAACACACATGCAATGATTCTAGTGGTGGTTTATGAAAGAACACATGCAATGACACTAGTGGATCCAGGTGGTTTATGAAAGGAACACACATGCAATGACACTAGTGGTGGTTTGATGAAAATAACACACATGCAAATGACACTGGTGGATCCATGTGAGTTAGTAAAAGAACACACATGCAAATACTGTGGATCCAAGTGGTTTATGAAACGAACACACATGCAATTACTCTAGTTGTGGTTTATGAAAACGACACACATGCAATGACACTGGTGGATCCATGTGGTTTATGAAAGAACACACATGTAATGACTCTAGTTGTGGTTTATGAAAAGAACACACATGCAATGACACTGGTGGATCCATGTGGTTTAGGAAATGAACACACATGCAAATGACACTGGTGGTGGTTTGATGAAAGAACACACATGCAATGGATAACGGTGGATCCATGTGGTTTAGTAAAATAACACAGATGCAAATGACACGAGTGGTGGTTTAGGAAAAGAACACACATGCAGTGACATGCAATTACTCTGATGGATCCAAGTGGTTTATGAAAAGAACAAACATGTAATGACTCTAGTTGTGGTTTATGAAAAGGACACACATGAAATGACACTGTAATCCGGTGGTTTATGAAAAGAACACAATGCAATCACTCTAGTGTTGGTTTACAAAAAAGAACACACATGCAATGACACTGGTGGATTCATGGTTTAGGAAAAGAACACACTTGCAAATGACACTGTGGTGGTTTGATGAAAAGAACACACGTGCAAATGACACTAGTGGATCCATGTGGTTTAGTAAAATAACACACATGCAAATGACACTAGTGGTGGTTTAGGAAAAGAACACACGTCCAATGACTCTAGTTGTGGTTTATGAAAGGAACACACATACAATGAATCTAGTGGTGGTTTAGGAAAAGATCACACATGCAATGACTCGTGGATCTGTGGTTTATGAAAAGAACACATGCAATGACTCTGTTGGATCCAGGTGGTTTATGAAAAGAACACACATGCAATGACTATATTGGTGGTTTATGAAAATAACACACATGCAATGACTCTAGTTGTGGTTTATGAAAAGGACACACATGCAATGACACTGGTGGATCGAGGTGGTTTATGAAAACAACACACATGCAATGACTCTAGTAGTGGTTTAGGAAAAGAACACACATGCAATTACTCCGGGTGGATCCAAGTTGTTTATGAAAAGAACAAGCATGCAATGACTCTAGTTGTAGTTTATGAAAAGAACAAACATGCAATGACATTGGTGGATCCAAGTGGTTTATGAAAAGAACACACATGCAATGACTCTAGTTGTGGTTTATGAAAAGGACACACCTGCAATGACACTGGTGGATCCAGGTGGTTTATGAAAAGAACACAGATGCAATGACTCTACTAGTGGTTTAGTAAAAGAACACACATGCAATGACTCTGGTGGATCCAAGTGGTTTATGAAAAGAAGAAACATGCAATGACTCTAGTTTTAGTTTATGAAAAGAACAAACATGCAATATGATTGGTGGATCCAAGTGGTTTATGAAAAGAATAAACATGCAATGACTCTAGTTGTGGTTTATTAAAAGGACACACATGCAATGACTCTGGTGGATCCAGGTGGTTTATGAAAAGAACACACATGCAATGGCTCTAGTGGTGGTTTTTGAAAAGAACACACATGCAATGACACAGGTGGATCCATGTGGTTTAGGAAGGGAACACACATGTAAATGACATTGGTGGTGGTTTGATGAAAAGATCACACATGCAAATGACACTGGTGGATCCATGTGGTTTAGTAAAATAACACACATGCAAATGATTCTACTGGTGGTTTAGGAAAAGAACACACATGCAATGACTCTAGTTGTGGCTTATGAAAAGAACACACATGCAATGACATGCAATGATACTTGTGGATCCAATTGGTTTATGAATAGAACAAACATGCAATGACTCTAGTTATGGTTTATGAAAAGGACACACATGCAATGACACTGGTGGATTCATGTGGTTTATGAAAAGAAGACACATGCAATGACTCTAGTGGTGGTTTAGTAAAAAAACACATGCAATGACTCTGGTGGATCCAAGTGGTTTATGAAAAGAACAAACATGTAATGACTCTAGTTGTATTTTATGAAAAGAACGCACATGGAATAACTCTGGTGGATCCAAGTGGTTTATGAAAAGAACAAACATGCAATGACTCTAGTTGTGGTTTAGGAAAAGAATGCACATGCAATGACACTAGTGGCTCGAGTTGGTTTATGAAAAAGAACACACATGAAATGACTCTAGTGGTGGTTTATGAAAAGAACACTTATGCAATGGCATGCAATGACACTGGTGGATCCATGTGGTTTAGGAAAGGAACATACATGAAATGACACTAGTGGTGGTTTATGTCATGGTGGTGTCACAGCAGATGCCATGGATAGGCTAAAGGTGGGGACTAATACACGCTAGGGGAATCCAGGGACGGATAGTGAAGTGATTCTCCACACAGAAGTTTATATTTGCTTTGCCTCCAAGGTTATAAGTGCTCCTAGAGCTGTATTGGCGAGAGGAGGAAGAAGGAGCTCTCTTACTCTCACTCACAGATCACACTTAAAACCCTTGCCCAATCAGAAAAATCGGACCCCCCTCTACAGAAGCCCTAGCCCTCCTTATATAGGGGGGGCTAGGTCTCCACTGGGGCATGCGATGAGGCATATTCCTAAGAATATGCAGTCTCCCAAAGTAGTAAGCCGACCGGGTTACTTTTCCTTCGCGTCACACATGCAGAGGCTACGTGAGCCTCTGCGGCACCCGCGTCAGCCGACATGGGTATCGTCACCCTTGTCGACCATGCCTCGGTGGTCCTGCCCTTGTCTGCTTCGCTCAGGCAGTGTGTACCGGGGCTTCTTTTGACCAACGGGATTCCTTCCTTCTCCTAGAAGCTAGATGTGACCCGGATCTTAGTTGATCCGGCCACACCCGTTCCTGCATACAAGTTAAACCTGCATTTCCGACTTACTGCTTAAGTCGGTTGAGACTTAGTTAGGCGAACGCCCCTGGTCCGGGTTACCCCGTGATTCGTCCTGCCTTGAGGTGACCCGGCCAGCATTCGCTTTGGCCTTGCCGAACCTTGGCTAACTCGGCCTTTATACCACGGCGTGACCCTACCCGGGGGTATCCCCCAACATTAGTCCCTGAAGCTGGTGCGGTCTTAGCTGCCTTGGCCGCTAAGGCCACATCAGGTTCAATTATGCTTGACCTTTGGAAGTTATTGCCGAGTTACCTCCTTGTCTCGGGTTATATGGATTTACGTTCCCCTTGCACGATCCAAGTTTTCACTTGCCGGCCGGGTTACCACTCCAACTCGGACCTCATGGTTTTACTTTCCCTCTGCACATTCCAAGTTTTCACTTGCTGGCCGGGTTACCACGGTCCTATCCGTGTCTTGCTTCCTTCTCTCGTACGCCAACCCACGTGGAGGCTAATCATTATGTTGTCTCATTTTAAGGGCCAACACAGTAACCGCCGCAGTAATTGTCAGTCATCACTGTGCGCGGGTCACGTCACGCCTGCCTCCTCATTTAACGCATCAACGCGTCACGTCACGGGACCAAGTCCACTCTGTGGCCTTCCGTGTGGCTCCCTGCTGATTGGTCAATGCGGGTGATACACAGCCACTGCGTGTGGCGTGCCTGCAGGACGCGATCCCACTTCCTCCTCGTGGGAGAGGTTAAATAGGGGAGGGGCGCATCCCTTAGGCTTTTTCCCCTTACTGCACCCCTCTGCCCTTTGCTCTTCTTCTTCGTATTCCTCTTGACCGTTGGCCGCAGTGCTCTGGCGTGCCGCCATTGCATCTTTTCCCCCACATCTCTACGTCGTCGCCACCGCTACGCGCCTCCTCCACCACGGGTTGCTACCAATCTTGGCCTTTGCCCCCCGCCGCCTCTAGCGCCAGCGAGGGCAGCGATCATCAGATGACGGAGGAGGAGCTTGTCGTTGCTGAGCATGAGATGGAGGAGGACATCGCTGCTGCGGACCGTGGTGCGTGGGCCAGGTCCTGGGTCTGCCAAGACGACCTGGACTGGATCTACCAGACTAGACGCATCCCCGCTGGCATCACCGCTCGCCTTGCCTCCGCCGAACTAGCCCCCTCACCCATTTCAGGTGAGTACGTCGTGTTCTTGTCCCACTTCTAGCGGGGGTTTGGTCTTCCGGTCAGTGACTTCTTCCGGGATTGTCTTAGCACTTACGAACTCCAACCACACCACCTTCCTGCCAATGCCATAACTTCTCTTTCCGCTTTCGCCTCCACGATCGAAGGCTACGCCGGACTATGGCCCACGAAGGAGCTAGGGATCCAATTTTTTGGCCTTCGTCGTAATGTCATTCCGAATGTAGAGCTAGATCCGGAGGACAAGCAGCTCCCTCAATTGAGCTGCGTCCATCTCACCTAGAGGTTTTCTGTTTTCCCGAGTCACCGGGCTGGACTCCTGCAAAGGGTGGGCGGACTTTCTTTACGTCAAAATACGGGGACCGAGGATCTGATCGGCTGCTTCCCTACTCCGGTCCACCTAACCCGGAATTGTGGGACGTCGTCCCAGAAGCCTGACCTTGGCCAACCAGGTCAACAAGAGGTTTGTGGAGCTGAAGCAGCTCGGATTGCGTAATGAGGATGCTATGATCACGTTCGTGCACAACCGAATCTCCCCCCTTCATAGGCGCACCCACAAGGTGTGCCACATGAGCTTCGGCTGCGACCCCAACCGGACCTCATCCTTAGAGTTGAGCAACTCGGTGATCTGTCGCCGGGTCAAGGCTCTCTTCACCACCCACAAGGACTTCTCCTCTGAGTGGACGTGGGGGATTGAGCATTTCTGCCGGGATAGGCTTCCTCCCTCGGTAAGCTTCGTGGCGCAAATTTACTCCGGGTTAATTATATGTCGGTCATTGTTCCATTTTTGACTCTGTTGTTCATTCTTTTCCTCAGCTATTCCTTCAGCAGACCCTCGAGGACGGCACCGATCCGACCCTTAAATGGGTGCCCGACCGGGAGATCCCAGACGAGGAAGAGCCGGACCAGGAGATGTTCCTCCCGATGACCGACGCTACGAAGCGACCCACCGGTAAACCCTCTTCTATTAGAGATTGGCCCGATGATGAAGATGACTCGGATGTCGAGGTGATTAAACCTGTTGACACTGTCCCCCTTTCTTTTTCCTTTCCGGCATCAGCTAACCCCGATGGGCATATCCACGAGGACCCTCCCCTTGCTACGGGCGAACCGGTTCCGGTGGCGCCGAAGAAGAAGCGCGGAGTTACACCAAGTTCCTCCTATGGACCTTCTCAACCCGCCAAAAGGTGAAAGAAGCCCAGAGACAAAACTGCCTCCAAGCCAATAGGCAAAGCCCCGGCACAAAGGGCTCGGAAACCCAAGGAGCCCCAAACCTCGGACGCGTAAGTCTCTTTTTCTTCTGCAACTTGTTCTTTCTTGCATTGTTGTAATTTCTCTTCTAACATTATTTGATTTGGCAGGGCTGCGGTGGAGGTCCCTCAGAGTGGATCTAGCATCTCTTCGCCGCTCCGTCCTAGCTCTTCTCCCCCTCGTGATGATGAGTCACGCTCGCTGAGCCCTATTCCAGAGGGTTCTGCGGCTTCTCCGAGTTCTATTCCACCTCGTCTAGAGGAGGGTAACCTCGGACCGGGGAGATCGGTCCAACAGGCGGTGGCATCCACAACTTTGGCATCTCGCAACCAGCAAGCCGAGAACACCTCGGCACCAGTACCAGCTCCAGTACCAGCACCAGCGACCAAACCAGCACCAACTCCAACTCCGGCACCAGCGCCAACCTCGGCGGCAAGAAAATCCGCAGCGGCACCAAGTCCAGGAACTAGAGCACCAACACCAAGCTTCTCTGCCTCGTCCGAGTCATCTCAATCTCGGCGAGGAATTACCCCGGCAGCTCCTAAGGGACAATCCGCTGCAACCACTTCCTCTTCCCAGCAAGCAAAGGGCAAGAAGGCTCCTGACAATTCTAAGGCAGCATTCGTTGAAGCTGGGCAGCGTAACCTCGCGTCCATGCTTCCCAAGAAAGCTTCAGCGAAGGGCGCCCGCCGAACCAAGCGACGACAATGATGGTTCTGCATACCAGCCTAGCCCTTGCCTTGGTTGAGAGGAAGGAGGCGCACACGAAGGGCTTGGTGGCGCCCCATATGACCACCGGCGAGCGGTACCCTCCGATGTTGATTCAATTCGTCAACAATTGGAACAAGGCTGAGTTCATCCATGACGACGATCTCCCAGAGAGGTTTGGCCCCGCCGAATTTTCCGCCCAGATGAATACAGCCGCTAAGGCAATCAACCTCGCGGGTCAGATGATGGAGGTACGTCACTTCCCCTTTAGATGATGTAGATAATAACCATTAGTCCCCGAGCCTCCGGGGGAGTAACTTGTTACTCGGCCGGATGCTCCTTAGAAACCTAACATAATCTCGTGATAGCTTCAATATGCATGACCTAGAGCCGGTTAAGTTCCACTTTGGACCTGATCTTGTAAACTTCGAATTTGCACACACCTAGAGCCGGGTTAAGTTCCGCTTGGCCCGGATCTTGTACACTTCGAATATGCACACGCCTAGAGCCGGGTTAAGTTCCGCTTGGCCCGGATCTTGTACGCTTCGAATATGCACACCTAGAGCGGGTTAAGTTCCGCTGGCCCGGATCTTGTACACTTTGGATACACACACCTAGAGCCAGGTTAAGTTCCACTTGGCCAGGATCTTGTAAACTTCGAATATGCACACACCTAGAGCCGGGTTAAGTTTCGTTTGGCCTGGATCTTGTACACTTCGAATATGCACACACCTAGAGCCGGGTTAAGTTCCGCTTGGCCCGGATCTTGTACACTTCGAATATGCACACACCTAGATCCGGGTTAAGTTCCACTTGGCCCGGATCTTGTACACTTCAAATATGCACACACCTAGAGCCGGGTTGTTCCATGGCCCGGATTTTGTACACTTCAATTGTGCACCAAGCTAATTTATGTTTTTGTACTCTTTTGGTGACCACCAATCACGGAGTGCTGAATTCAACGTCTGCTGGATACCCACAAGATGCTACGCCAAAGCAGCCGCACTTCATGAGCATGAGAAAAGGGTAAATTTCTCCCTTGGCGCTTCTCCGTTTTCCTTCATCTTCCGCTGCCGAACTAATCTCATTATTCGGTTTCCGCAGCTGGGGTGGAGGCTGAGAACAAGATTATGCGAAAGAACCTGGAGCAGATCAAGGGTAAGTCCTCTTTGTCCAACCTTACCATGCTTTCCATCTTCTTCTCCTTGGCTCGGCAAACATTCATACCTCGGCTCTGCCGGGTCAATACACTATTTGAGCATCTCCTGAAGATAGTGTGCCCGTGCCTGATATGATGCTGCATTTTCTCGAACAAGCAGGGCAGCACCAAGCCAATCTTAAGAAGAAAGATGATGAGCTCGCCTCCTCATTCCAAGGACGATGAGATCGCTAAGCTCAGGGCCAAGATGGAGAGAATGAAAGCGCAGCACCAGTCCGAACTCCAGAAAGTTGGCCAGGATTACACAGAAGAGCGCGAACACCTCAATCTCCAGATCGCCAAGGACCAGGATCTACTCAAGGAGTCCGACATCCAGCTTGGGTCGGCGAATGGTGAGCTTGTGCAGCTTCGCAAGAGGCGTGATGATTGCATCAGGGAGTTGACCCGGATCCTCAGCCATATATCACATAAGTTCCTTTCCCTTATCCGACATACTTCTCCGGGTTACTTCATATGTCTTTTCTTCAGCTTCTTCCTTTGCCTTGTTTCCAAATTTCGAGGAACTGCTATTGCAAGCGCAACCGTTGCGGACTTCCGCCGAGAAAGGGGTACTCCCGCTGCTCCTGACGGTGAAGAGATTCCCTATGACATGGAGGACCTGTTGGTCAGCTTGTCATCTCGCTTGGAGCTCATCAAGAATTATGGCAAGGACATCCTCGACGTTGCAGTCCGAATCTTCAACACATTTTGGCCTGGAGAAGACACTCCGAAGACAACCGCAACTCTTGTTGAGAAGCTGATGGAAACCGAGACCCAGCTCAACCACTGGAGGGAGTCTGCTGGACGTGCTGCGGCTGATACTGTCCTTCACCACATACTCACGTGGTATGAGAAGATCGATCTCAACCTCCTGACACGCCTGCGCACAGGATCCAGATGGACCAATGACCCGGAGTGGGTAACTCGGCGCCAGGCTTGCACCTGACCTCATCGAGTATGCTCCTATTCATGAGTGGGCTGAGGGACCGAGCTTCCTTGAAGTCGCTGGGGACGAAGAGGTTGAGAGCGATGAAGAGGGCTCGGACGGTGATGGAGAGGGAGATGCCTTGGATATTGAAGACGACGAGGATGACGTCGAACTCCCTCCTCCTGCTACTCCTTGAGCGAAAAAACTTGAAAATTTATCAGATCCCCGATATGCCGGGTGGAATTGTATCCAATACACGTGCGATATTTTGTTACTAAGTTCTTATGCCGGAGTAACTTGGGCGTAGTCCCCGAGATTATTTTTCTTGTTCGTCAATCTTACAGCTCGGTTGTGTCACCTTGATTCGGTTTTACGACTTACGAATCCGAGCTTCAAAAATTGTCTTAACAATACTAGGAACCTTTTAGACTTAGCTCAAAAGTAAAGAAGCATAGTAATTTGAAAGTAAATACAAGGTTAGTCCGAAAAACAAACGTCGGCTCGATTAAGTTCTTTTCCTTAGTCGTTTTTCGTGTGCTACGCAATTCCAGACTTGTTCTCTTGCTTGCCATGAAGCCAATTCTTGTTGGACAACAGCAAGTCAAAGAGTTGGGTTCTTGGTGCTCACACATTACTAATCCGAGCTAAGTAGAACAACTTATTCAGCTAACGCAAAAGATAACAAATATTATTAAGGAAGTCCCGAGTTCGCTCGAGGTGCCAATATTTCATTAATAAGCTCATTGCCCGCATACATACCGACATACGAGAAGACTGATACATACACTTCTTTTTTGAGGTGAAACAGTAGGGAAAATCCCCACTGCAATTTTTTATTATTACATATGTGTATGTTACAATGAGATGATCTAAGGTAGATCATAAACAATTACATCTAAATTGAAAACATTCTATTCTATCCCTGATCTAATTCTTTGATTGATCCGTGCTTTGAATTTCTCCTTGTATTTTCCTTTGATTCTGAATTGTATCCATCTCATTTCGGTAGAAAATTGCTTTCCATCTATCCAAAGTGGGTCTTTTGTCATTAAATTTTTTCTCATTTCTGCAAATCCAGATACCCCAGGATGTCATGATAATGATTTCCATTACAAATGGTAGATGTAACTTTTCTTTGATGTTTGAAATAGCTTCTAATCCTGTTAGATTTGCAGTTCTGTTTTTGGAAATATGGTCCCAACATTTTTTTGCAAATGGACAATCCCAGAAAAGATGATTTCCTGATTCTTCTATGATATATACACTTCTTTGCTAAGTGTAGAAAGGACGAAGTAGAGCTACATTCCATGGGCTCTTAGATTCCTCGCCGGACCTATCCGCCTTATTCTTTTCCTGTGGCTTTGCATCTATAAGATAATAAGAGTCATTGTGCAATGCTTTTCTCACGATGAACGGCCCTTCCCATGGGGGGATAATTTATGCATGTCAATGATTCATTGTACCAACCGGAGCACCAGATCGCCTTCCCGAAAGACTCGGGGGCTTACTTTCCGGCTATGATAGCGTCGGAGATTTTGCTGATATATGGCGGATCTGGACAATGCTAGTTCTCTCGCTTCTTCCAGAAGATCAACATCATTTTGCCGGGCTTCTTGCACTTCGGCTTCTGTGTATTGGGTGACCCTAGGCGAATCATGCTCTATGTCGGCTGGTAATATAGCTTCTGCCCCATATACCAGAAAAAACAGCGTATAGCCTGTTGATCGACTCGGAGTTGTTCTTAAACTCCACAGTACCACTGGTAGTTCTTCTATCCAGCACCCCGCTGATCTTTGCAGCGGCTCAATGATACGGGGTTTTATCCCGGATAATACTAATCCGTTGGATCTTTCCACTTGTCTGTTCGATGCGGGGTGGGCTACCGAGGCTACGTCGAGTCGGATCTTCTTACCCTGGCAGGCAAATGCTCCTTCCGCAAAATTTGTGCCATTATCAGTTATGATACTATGTGGGTAACCGTACCTCAAGATTATATCCTTGAGAAATGTTACGGCCGTAGCCCCATCACATTTCCTTATAGGCTTTACTTCGATCCACTTCGTAAACTTGTCCACCATGACCAAAATGTGAGTCATATTTCCCCTTGCTGGTTTAAACGGGCCAACCATATCTAAGCACCATATGGCAAATGGCCATGTAATTGGTATGGTCTTGAGTTCCGACATTGGCAGATGTGTCTTGGTAGCGTACCTCTGACAACCATTGCATTTTCTCACTAGATCTTCTGCTTGCTCTAAGGCACTTGGCCAGTAGAATCCATGCCGGAAAGCTTTTGCTACCAACGCTCGGGACGAGGCATGATGCCCACACTCCCCTTGATGTATATCTCGGAGGATGTCAAGCCCTTCTTCCGGGTCAACGACGCATGGAGGACATTGGTTACACTCCTTTTGTATAGCTCAGAATTAATGATCGTGTACGCCTTTGCCCTCCTCTGTGTTTGCCTGGACAGCACTTCCTTAGTGGGTAACATTCCATCTTTCAGGAATTGAAATATAGGTAGTGCCCAAGCTGGTATCGCTCGCACAGGGAACACCTCCTCATCAATTTCCATTAGATCCACCGCATAATCGCAACGGATCAGTGGCAGTCCCAGGTCTGTGGTCTCGATCCCAGGTGCCGAGGCAATCCCCGGGTTTGCAGCTGCAGTCCCCGGGTTTCGCGCACCACCTCCCATTTCAATGTCCATGGGCTCAGCTCCAGATTTTGTATCTTCCGGGACATAGATTGAGTCGGTTCCTGGGGACGGCCTGATAGATGGTTTTCTGAGGTGTTCCAATGCTACACCCGGTGGAATTGCTTGTCGGGTTGACCCGAGCTTTGACAACATGTCAGCAGCCTCATTTTCCACCCGGGGTACATGGTGAAATTCACATCCTCAAAATAACCAGATATCTTCCAGTCGACATCTTTGTACCACCAAATCGGAGTCGCCAAAGCATATGATCCGACGTATACCAATTTCTTTTGCTACCTTGAGCCCGTGCACAAGTGCTTCATACTCGGCGACATTGTTTGATGCCGCGAAATGGATTTGCAGCACATATTTTAGCTGGTCCTTCTTTGGCGAGGTAAGTACAACTCCGGCACCTAGCCCGGTTTTCGTTTTTGATCCGTCAAAGTGCATCCGCCAATTGTTCGGATCTGGTAATGGTGGTTCGTATTGTACCTCGGCCCAGTCCACAAAAAAGTCCGCCACAGCTTGAGATTTGATTGCCTCTTCGGTCATATTGTGGCGCATAAGGAGCTAGTTCAATTGCCCATTTTGCGATTCGACCACTTGCATCCTTGTTACCCATTATCTCGGATATGGGAGCTTCACATATTACTTTGATGGCGTGCTCCTCAAAGTAATGCTTTAACTTTGCTACCATATAGACACCATATGCCACCTTTTGAAAGTGTGGGTAGTTACGCTTTGAGGCGATAATACCGCTCAAGTAATACAGCGGCCTCTGCACCGACTTACCCTCGTTGTCGCGCTCTACCACAATCACTGCACTTACAACTCGGTTGGTTGCGGCTATGAAGAGCAACATTGGCTCCTTTGATAGTGGAGAGGCTAACACTGCAGTGGCTAACATCTTCTTTAAGTGGGCAAAGGCTTCATCGGCCTGTGGCGTCCAAACGAACTTATCCGACTTTTTCATGAGTTGGTAGAGAGGCAATGCCTTTTCTTCCAACCGACATACAAACCGACTTAATGATGCCAGGCACCTAGTGAACTTCTGGACATCGTTAAGACACTTCGGCAGCTCCATTCGTTCAATGGCCCGGATCTTAGTTGGATTAACTTCGATACCTCGGCTAGAGACGAGAAATCCGAGTAATTTTCCAGCCGGGACGCCGAAGGTACATATTTCCGGGTTAAGCTTCATTCGGAACCTTCTTTAGTTCACGAATGTCTTCCTGATGTCGTCAAGGAGCGTTTTGCTTTCCTTGGTCTTGATAACCACATCATCCACATATACTTGTACATTTTGACCTATTTGGTCGTGCAAACATTTTTGCATACATCTTTGGTACGTTGCACCTGCATTACGTAAACCAAACGGCATGGTGCGATAGCAATAAGCCCCATACGGGGTAATAAACACAGTCTTTATTTGATCATCCGAATTCAGAGGTATCTGGTGGAAACCAGAATATGCATCAATGAATGACAACAGTTCACATCCAGCAGTTGAGTCTATGACCTGATCTATCCTTGGCAGTGGAAATGGATCTTTCGGACATGCCTTGTTCAGGTTCGTGTAATCGATACACATTTGCCAAACCACCGCCACATCCGGATCATCCTTCTTCTTTTCCACCAGCACCGGATTAGACAGCCAATCCGGGTAGAGAACCTCCATGATAAATCTTGCAGCTATTAACGAGCTATCTCATCCCTAATGAATTTCCTCCTATCTTGGTAAGGTGGAGAGGTTGCTTCACCGGCTTAGCTCCGGGTCTCACATTTAAAGAGTGCTCGGCCAGCTCCCTCGGAACACCTTGCAAGTCCTGTGTAGACCAAGCAAAAATGTCCCGATTCTCACGGAGGAAGCTGACGAGCTTGCTTTCCTATTTGTCGCTTAGCCCGACACCAATGTTATGGTGCGCTCGGGGAACATGTCATCAACGGGAATCTTCTTGGTATCTTTCGTGGCCTGGAAGGAGACACTTCCATGCGGGTTACTCCACCAGCATATCTTCCGCTGGATCGAGCCAATGCCGCCACCTCTTGAATTTTCCTTTTCTCCTGTGCAATCACGAGTGATTCGGCTAAGTTAGACCCGGACGACGCACACTCCATGGAACGTCGGAAATCCCCAGCAATGGTAATCACTCCATTTGGCCCGTGCAATTTCATCTTCATGTAACTTATGTGACAGCTTGCCATGAACTTGTTCAGCGCTGGTCTTCCGAGTAACGCGTGATACGCACATTCCAAGTTCACCACCTCGAACTCTAGATTTTCAGTTCGGCAGTTATCTCTCGTGCCGAATAATACGTCAACCCGGACCTTGCCTATTGGCTCATAAGAAATGCCGGGCACAATGCCATGGAAAGTTGTCCTCATAGCCTGCAACATGTTTTCCGAGATACCCAACTTGCACATTGTGTCTGCATACATGATGTTAATACTGCTGCCATTGTCGATCAGTACCTTTGAGAACCTTACATTAATGCTGGGCCCAATGAATGTCGGATCCATCACCAAGGCATACGAACCAGGGCTTGGCATAAGCTTGGGGTGATCCTTGAT
The DNA here is from genome assembly GCA_023614405.1 of Avena insularis. NCBI lineage: Eukaryota > Viridiplantae > Streptophyta > Magnoliopsida > Poales > Poaceae > Avena > Avena insularis. Next base: position 71,032 of record JAJUPC010000733.1, on the reverse strand, counting down.
GCTCCAAATGATTTCTTTGTCAGACCAAGGCATATACCTTGTCACTGTAGGCATTACTGCATTCACCTCCATATGTCGGTGCTGCAAGCTTTTTCTATCTGTTTCCTCAGTTGTGAACACACAATAGCTCTGGTCATGCTCTCTGTACTCATTTCTCCCCTCATTTCTGGGGTACCTCTGATCCGGCTGGTGCTGATTTTCCACCTGATGCACTGCATCCCTTCTCTCATTGTTGTTATACCTCGGCGGAGGGGGAGGCAACATTAGATGTTGCGTGTTTGCTCTGGAGAGCAATTGCTGCCGGGGTAACTCCTGCCGAGGCTGATCATTCCGGGGTGCCTGAGCATTCCCTGAACCACCTTGTTCAATCTTGTGCATCCACTCACACTGCCTCGTTGTATGACCCGCTGGGTTACTCAGATTTGGCGTGTGAAACTTACACGGCTGATCCAATATCGACTTATAGGTGTACCTCGGACGGTCCTTCCTTTCTTGCCACTATTTCTTCTGTTCTGGCGTCCAAGTTTTCTTGCCATCATTCCTTGGAGTCCATTGCCCTCTAGTTTTCTGGCGTTGACTGCCTCCTGCTCCAGGCTGATCTTGATTCACAGCCGCAACTTGTTGCGAACCGTATCGATGATCCGGTCTATCATCTCTTCTTTTTCCTCTGTAGTCATTCCTCTGGGATGATCCGACACCATCTCTCTGGTAATATTCATTGTTTGACTCGTTTGACACAAGCCTAGGTTGAGTCGGATCTCCCAGAGCATACGAATCAGCAATCTGGATCATCTCTGCCAACGTGGTGGGCATCTTCCTCCGTAACTTTTGCCACAGTTCGCTTGCATATCTGCATCCCTGTGCAAACCACGCTATGGCCTGTGATTCTATCACGCCTCACATGAGTTTCTCACGTACACCACCGGGTCAAAAACTCCCGATCCGTCTCATTCGGTCTTTGCTTGCACATAGCTAGTGTTTGTGGCCTATTCGGCCTCTGATACGTACTCGAGAAATTGCTATTGAACATCTCTTCAAAATCTATCCAGCAGTTAATGCTTCCGGGCGGCAAATTGTTCAGCCATACCCTTGCCAGGCCCTCCAACATCTGGGGTACGTATCGTACAACCCACCTTAAGTTGCTTGTGGCAATTTTCATAGCCACATAGTTTATCAACCAATCCTCCAGCTTAGTGCTGTCATCATATGTCTTCGTGCCTCTGGGTAACTGGAAGTTAGGTACCGGTGGCTCTTTCATGATCCGGGGTCCAAAACACGCAGGACCCGGAGGACCTTGACTTTCAATCTACTCCGACCTATCTGATCGATCCGGTTTCAACTGCATCATCCGGCATCAAATCCACGCTTCCCAATCTCGACCCTATCACATGATAGTCCAGCCTTGGGTATCCTGCATTTACCATTTCGAATCTCCATCGTTGTACCGGTCTCGCCTCGTGGCGCATCTCTACATTGCATACCTCGGCGGCACGTTGTTCTTGCCTTGTATATTCCGCTGATGCGGTTGTCTCAGAGTTGCGTTGTCCGGCATTGCCGTTAATAGCTTTCCTTGACCAAGCATTGCCTTGGTCACGTTACCTCAGCCAGCTTCACCTTGGCTTACACTTCGTCGATCGTCGCTTTTTGCACCTCTTTGCCTTTCCTGCCCTTGTCGAGTCATACGGAACAATGCTTGTTTCTCCCGGCCGAGGTTACTACCTCCTCTCTCCTTGGACCACCATGAGGAGACGATGCGCTCAATGATTTCTCCGGTTACCCACCGAATGAACGATCTTGAGGCCCCAGCTCTCTCCGGGTTTTCCCTAAGTTCCTCATTTTGCCTGCAATCCAAACCAACTCATTGACCCGATCTGTTGTCTCGGCGGGCTTCACCCGTCGGACCCTCTAGCTCGGATGCTGTTGCATCCGCTGCTCTGAGGTTTTCGCTGGGTACTTTACTCGACAGCTTACGACAAACAATTTTCTGACTCCTCAATCCGAGTATCACCTTCTTTGTTCATTTCACTCATGAGATTTCTCCCCTTCACTTTTACAGCATCTGCTTTGTTTGCCTTTGCGTACTCACGCAGCGTCATGTTCAACGACTGCTGAGCCGCAGCAATCTTTTTCGCTCCCTCTAGAATTTTCTGCCTAGTTTCCTCTAGCTCGGCCTGTGCCTGAGCCGGATCTACCACTGCTGCTACCGGGTTTGCCAAGCTATCCATTGCTTCTCTCAGCACATTTTCTGGCCTCTCTAGTGGAGTACCTCTACCTTTCCTCGGTGCCTTAGGTGTTACCTCCGGATCTGGCGCCGGATCCTTTCTTGCCGCACGGTAGCGATATCATCATCATCTCTGTGCGGTCCGGGGAGCGAGTGATACACGCCCCGCGAACCACAGTGAGAGGAGGCTCCCCTGCCTCGACAACGTGCCGCGGATGAACACATGACATGTCCACAGCAACGTAGACCTTGTGTGTGCCGAGCTTGACGAAGAGGCCATTGCGCGGAAGTGGGCGCGTGCCGAAGCAGCCAGCGTTATCGCTGACGAAGTCCAGCGCTCCAAAGCACTGAACGAGCCCGGAGACGATGCGTTCGCCAGGGCCGATGAAGTTTCCTGTCTGGATCTTGACCCCTGCTAGCGCCGCTAGCCCCACGGTGGGCGCCAACTGTCGTGGTGGTGTCATGGAAGATGCCATGGATAGGCTAAAGGTGGGGACTAATACACGCTAGGGGAATCCAGGGAGGGATAGTGAAGTGATTCTCCACACAGAAGTTTATATTTGCTTTGCCTCCAAGGTTACAAGTGCTCCTAGAGCTGTATTGGCGAGAGGAGGAAGAAGGAGCTCTCTACTCTCACTCACAGATCGCACTTAAAACCCTTGCCCAATCAGAAAAATCGAACCCTTCTCTGAAGCCCTAGCCCTCCTTATATAGGGGGGCTAGGTCTCCACTTAGGGCATACGTGGAGGCATATTCTAAGAATATGCCATCTCCCAAAGTAGTAAGTCGACGGTTACTTTTCCTTCACACACATGCAGAGGCTATGTGAGCCTCTGCGGCGCCACACAATCGACATGGGTATCGTCACCCTTGTCGGCCACGCCGTGGTCCTGCCTTATGCGCTTGATCAGCGGCATCGGGCTTCTTTTGACCAGCGAGATTCCTTCCTTCTCCTAGAAGCTAGATGTGACCCGGATCATAGTTGATCCGGCCACACCCATTCCTGCATACAAGTTAAACCTGCATTTCCGACTTACTCCTTAAGTCGGTTGAGACTTAGTTAGGCAAACACCCCCTGGTCCGGGTTACCCCGTGATTCGGCCTGCCTTGAGGTGACACGGCCAGCATTCGCTTTGGCCTTGCCGAACCTCGGCTAACTCGGCATTTATACCCTGGCGTGACCCTACCCGGGGGTATCCCCCAACAGTTTATGAAAAGAACACATATGCAAATGACTCAGTGGATCCATGTGTTTTATGATAAGAACACACATGCAAATGACAGGTGGATCCATGTGGTTTAGTAAACATGCATTTTCCATTTCTGAAAGGAACACATGCCTACTCTTTCTATTTTCTATTTGAATCCCTTTATTTTGTCTTGCCCTTGGTTTTTGATACTACTCAGTTTTCCCTCTCGTCACAAATCTCACAAAAGCCTAAACATGTGCTCACTCTGGCTGCTACGCCCTGATTGGCTGACACAGATGTCATGCGGAACGTGCCCACCAACCGTTGATCCTCTGTGATCCTTTGGGCAGGATAACCCCTCCCTCCTCCACTTTTTTTGCAGGGTCTATCCGTGCCACCGATACTTTACCTACATAAACAAGTGAAAAACCATCTAAAAAAAGATCATATTTTAAAGAAGGGTATATCTGTGCCACCTCTCTATCCGTGCCACCGATACTTTACCTCCATAAACAAGTGAAAAGCCATCTCAAAAAATAAATAAAATAAATGATCATATTTCAAAGAAGCTCTCGTCTTCGTCTTCCGGTTTGTCGTCGTCTTCATCAACTTCATGGTCCTTGCCATCGCTACCATCGGTTTCCTCCTCTGATGACACGACACCGCCCCTTCTTCGTATAATTGTGCTATCTCCTTGTCGGAGTCCTCCTCCTTCTCCTCTTCGTAGTCCCACGGGTCCACGTCACTCTCCTCCGCTTCTGCCCTCAACTGATCTATGAATGCCTCCTTGTTGGCTGAGTCGGACTCGTCCAAATAGCCATCTCCTCTCTTCGTCCTGGTCTTCCTCTCGTTCCTCTTCTTGTCCGTACTCACCGGTGCAACACGCGCCCCTATCCTGGCTCCTTCTTTGCGCTCGTCCGTCGCTGCAGGTACCCCATGCTCCTCCTGCGTAGCCGGTACGAGCTTCAATGTTGCGGTGTCCTCGAGTGCTGATGTCGATGGATCCTGGCGCGGTCAGATACGACATGTGATGTCTAGGCACTTCTATTCTTGTAGACAGTTGTTGGGCCACCAAGTGCAGAGGTTTGTAGAACAGTAGCATGTTTTCCCTTAAGTGGATCACCCAAGGTTTATTGAACTCAAGGAGGAAGTGGTCAAAGGTATCCCCTCTCAAGCAACCCTGCAATCAAGATACAAGAAGTCTCTTGTGTCCCAACACACCCAATACACTTGTCAGGTGTATAGGTGCACTAGTTCGGCGAAGAGATAGTGAAATACAAGTGGTATGGATATAAGATAACGGTGCTAGAAAATACTTTGATGGCGTGGAAGAGACTAAAGGCAAACCAAAATAAAGATAGAAGCAAGCAAACATGTAATATATCTAATAGCAAATGGTGTTTCAGTGCTTAGAAACAAGGCCTAGGGATCATACTTTCACTAGTGAACACTCTCACATAAATATATTCTTCTTTATGATACTACGCTGAACTACTCTCCGGTTGGACACTCTAATCCATGGTAGGGCTATAACAGCACACCTCAAAGTAAGCCTTTCCCATCTAGATAACCCCACACTGTCACCTTGAGCACTAGATGGTTCTAACAAACACCACAATTTCATAAAGACATCCAACTGCAAATATAACTCATAACAAGTATTTGAAATCTCTATCCTAAGTGCCACCATGGTGTGCACACTATCAACTTCACACACATGGGGAGAGCAGAGATCTATTAAAGCACTTGAGTAGCAAGGTAGATCTATAGATTACAAGCTCATGATCTCAATAAGATCATGCATAGAGAGAGATGACCACATAGATACGGTAGAACCCTTAGCCTCGAGAGAGAACTACTCCCTCCTCATCATGGGAATCAGCAACAGATGGAGATGGTGGTGGAGATCGATGGAGATGGCTCGGGGCACTTCCCGTCCGGCAGGTGCCGAATAGAGACTTTCTGTCCCGAATCTCCTTCGTGGCGGCGGTCTTTGGAACTTTCGTGGCTGGAGGCTGGACGATTTAGGGTTTTGCATCGGGAAGATCTTATAGTGAAAGGGGAGGCCGAGGGGTGCACAGGGCGACCACCCCGGTGCGCCAGGCCTAGCCAGCTGGCAGGTCTTGTGGCCGGGCCCCAGCCCCTCTCTCTGCCTCAGACTCGGCTCCTGTCCCTCGGTGAAAAACTAACTTTGGCTTTTGTCCCGTCCAATTCCGAGAATATTCATTTTCTGACTTTCCTGGAACCAAAAACAGCAGAAAACAGGCAGCTGGCACTGTGGCTCTTGTTAATAGGTTAGTCCAAGAAAGTGTATAGAAAGTACTCCAAAGTATGGACAAAACATAAGAAAGTAGATAAAACCAAGCATGGAACATAAAAAATTATGGATACGTTAGCAACATATCAACGTGCTTCCTCAGTAGGCGACTCGCGAGCGCGAACGATGCATCGAAGAGCAAGGGACGCGGGACTGTCAGAGGAAGGCTTGGACCTGCCATTGCCACGACGAGGGGCCATCGTGCTCGAGGAAGTTGTTCGGAATGAGCGATGGCGGGTACACAGAGTTGGGTGCCGATCTGATCAAGGGGCGAGTAGTGGTTTTGTGCGTCATGTACACTCATGCATTTGTCTATTATTAAAAAAATGTAATATCTCGCGTACTGAACATAATTTGATCACACCAAAAGTGTCATAGCATATTCTAGACGCGTAAATATCCTGTGCGTGCCTGTCGACATGGATTTCAACGTGCGTTCAATCGACATGGAGTTCGACATGCCGACGTGATCATGCAGCACTTGCGTGTGTCATTGCCCCATCAACACGTGACACATTCACGCGGGACGTGCACGCCAATGCCCGTGATTACCACTCGGCCCCACTCATTTTTTAAGGGTAAGATCGCACCCCTCTTATTATATACTAGATTTTAGGCGGCGTCGAAGACCATTGAACCGTCCATCGCAATAAAGACAATTCCCCCTATCCCTGGCTTCTTTGAGAAGGTAGACCATACACGGTGGTCTTGTATAATAGTAGTACTACTACTGGACCATGGCATGTATGATTTGACCCTTCTCCCACACTAATTACTATCTTCTTCCTCCTGCCTCCACCTCCGTCCCCCTGCTAGCCATGGCTCCCATGAGGAGAGGCTGGTCGACCATCCTCGCAGAGAAAAAGGAGAGAGCTCGCTGCGAGGCAGTTCTTTCTCTACCAGCCCCTCAAGCCCCCCTCTCACTGAGGCCCAATCTCTCCCAACAATGGCTTCGAATGTTTTAGCAGGCGAGGGCTCCTCCTGGTACGGTCTCCTTGTTCTACTTCTTCTCCATATCCTTCTCCATCATGATCTTATTCTGCTTCTTATTGTTTTTCTTCTTATTATTGCTCTTCCTCTTCTACATATTACAGGCCAGTGGAGCCAGAATCCACCAGGACAGAGGCGTTACAGGACCCGTTCGGTCCCGCTCCACGTCTCAGCGAGGTAGCAAATCTCCACACTGTTATTTCTCTGAGTTGTAATGTGGATTTCTTAGATCATGTCCGCCTCACATTGTTTTTTTCTTTTGCGAGTTGTATTAGTTTTCATGATTATGGCTGGATCTCCTGGTCTTTCCTTAATACCGTTGTTCATAGATTCAATGGGGATTTTGTGATTAGGATTAGTTTATCGGGATTATGACTAGATCTCTAGGTCCATTTTTAATACGGTTGTCCATAGATTCAATGGGGATTTTTTGATTTGTATTAGTATTCACTCGGAACCTGGAGTGTAATTATAGAATTTCTATTTCAATTAACATGAACGATGCAGCGATCGAAGACCGAGTACGGTGACATGGTGGCCATGGTCAGTGCCAAGATTGACAACCAACACGAGCTTGCACGCTTGCTGGCTCATGATTGATGTAGAGCTCGTTGGGAAACCCAAGAGGAAGGTATGATGAGCATAGCATCAAGTTTTCCCTCAGTTATGAGACCAAGGTTTAATCGAACCAGTTGGAGCAAGGAAACACCCCAAAGGTGTTACTAGCTGAGCTTTGGCAGGCGCATCATCGGTGCTAGTAGCAACGTGGAGACCTGCACAACGCAACCACAGAACTTTGTCCCCAACATGCGATGAGGTTGTCAATCTCACCGTGTTTTGCGGAAAACAAAGGATTAAACGTATCGAATGGAAAGAAGTAAAAGTTTGCAGAAAGTAAACACAAAGCAGTAAAAGATTATAGATTGTATGCAAAGTAAAGGACCGGGATCCATAGTTCACTAGAGGTGGCTCTCCTTAGATAGATAACATGCTGGGTAAACAAATTACAGCGGGACAATTGACAAACACCGAGAAAGCAATACATGCATATACTAATCATCTTGAATCCTTTGAGACTTGATTGGGCATTACAACATAATACATAGACCGCCATCCAACTGCATCTATGACTAATAATACACCTTCAGGTTATCATCTGAACCCCCTCCAGTGTTAAGTTGCAAGCAACAGATTATTGCTTTACGAACTGCGTGTAAAGTAAACAATACAATTGTTCTATGAACAAAGGATCGTTGTTTTCTCCCTAGTAGCAACAACACATCTAGTACCTTAGAGATTTACATCACTTCCCAGTTACGAGGCATGAACCCACTATCGAGCATAAATACTAACTCTTGGAGTTGCTAGCATCTACTTGGCCAAGATAGCTACTAACAACGGAAAGCATGCAAGATCTCAAATAACAAAGACATGATAGAATCAATAATCAATCTAAAATATCATCTCAATATCCATCGGATCCCCGCAAACACAACATGTATGGATTACAAATAGATGATCTTGATCATGAACGGAGCTCACAAGATCTAAACATGAAAGCACAAAGAAGGAGAAACCAGCCATCTAGCTACTACATGGATCCGTAGTCCAAGGATGAACTACTCACGCATCACACAGGAGGCTTGCATGGTGATGAAGAAGGCCTCCAGGGTGAATTACCCTCTCCGGTAGGGTGCCGGGAAGAGCTTCAGATCCCTCTCGATCTAGATATGGAGATGACGGCGGCTATAGACTCTTTCGTGGATTTTTGATCGGGTACTTAGGGTTTTCGTCCGAGGGCAACTTATAGGTGCAAGGAGAGGCCGAGGGGGTGCCGAGGGCCACCACACCACCCCCTGGCGCGGGCCAGGCCTGGCCGCGTGGCCAGTTGGTGTGGCCGGCCCTCTCTCTCGTATTCTGGCACTTGATCCCTTCCAGAAAAATAGGCACTTTGGCTTTTGTCCCGTCCAATTCCGAGAATATTCATTTTCTGACTTTCCTGGAACCAAAAACAGCAGAAAACAGGCAGCTGGCACTGTGGCTCTTGTTAATAGGTTAGTCCAAGAAATCATATAAAAAGTACTCCAAAGTTGGAACAAAACACAAGAAAGTGGATAAAACTAAGCATGGAACATCAAAAATTATAGATACATTTGCAATGTATCAACATCCCCAAGCTTAACTCCTGCTCGTCCTCGAGTAGGTAAGTGATAAAAAGAAATAATTGTTGAGGTGACATGCACCATCAAAGACTTGATCAAAGTATTTGCAAAACACTCAAAGCTGGGGTCATAGTACTTCAATCATAACATGAAAGACAAAGTTCTAGCAATAAGCAAAGAAACTATGATGCAACATGAAAAGGCACAAACAAAAGATTCATGAATAACAATGTTTTGCAAGACGTTTGTTTGTTTCACATAAAGAAAACATAGCATAAAAGTATTCAGCTTGTCCCTCAATAGAGTAGCAAATATAAATGCATAGGACACCTTAAAAGTTCATAAGAGTGACTAGATACAATAGTTTCAAACAAGCAATAACAAGTTATGCATCAATCAACTAGTCTTGGGACAATGCACATAGAACTAAGAATGGCCACTATGCTCTCAAATTAGGTGCATAAAGATAGAAGGTGGAGACTCAATATAATGGTGAAGAAAAGCCTTTTGTAAAAAGGAAGTAGGGATTCAAGTCTCATAAAGAACTTCCTAAAATTATGATACTTAAAGCTTTCAGCTCTCATTGACCCTATCATAAGCATCTTGAAGTGATTAAGGTTAAAGTGAACAAACTATGGTGTACATGCTCGACAAGTATAAGTAAATCTCATGTCCCTTGTATACGAGGGCTGCTCCTCATGCTACTCAAGTTTAGTCACCGGTAAGTTCTTGTCATTGTAAGTATATGTGTATCATTGAGAACCGCCAACGGGGTACCCCTTGCCCGATGATACGGAAGAATCCCCATATCAAAATGACAAGGAAAGCAGACAACGAGCATCTCATCATTCTTCTTATTTACCATGGGAATATGGTGCTTTTTTATCTCTTTCCTCTTTTCATAGTATCTCTTTTTTTTCTTTTCTCAATATAGGACTCTTTTTTATAAGAAGAATGCTTCATAGACAGCTCATTATGGTTACGCTGCAGGTTTCCACCATGTCAGCATGGATTAGACCAGCGGCCCAGGCGTTTCTCTAACACATATACATAACTCCATGGACTTACAAGCTCCCGTTTCATTTCACACCGATGACATCCATATACAAAAGAGCATGATATCAACTAGGTACAAGTACCAAGTGCAATGTTGAAAGCGTTCCCCATGAAAGCATGGTTCTTCTAATTCCCAACAAATAAGTGCAAGCATATACAACATAGAAGACACAATGGTTCAAGTTTATTAAGGGCAAGTAAATTAAAGTGTGCCATCAAGTTCATGAGAGCTTTAATCACTAGTTTTCTCATAACAAGTGGAAGGTAAACAAAAGCATGAATATACTTGGAATAGCATAAGCTAGTAGGTAGGTATGGTGGACTCTTTGGAATAACTTGGTTTAGGGAGTTGGATGCATGAGTGGAACTCATACTTGGTGGTGGAGGCTAGCAAAAGACTTGGAGCGACAAACTAAGAGAGCAATAATGGCCATAATCATGCAGAGCGACAAAACATCATTGATCAAAGCATAAAGTGATACTACAAGTTGAAAACTAAAGGATCATAAAGGCTATGGTGACTTTGGATAGTCATAACATGGTGTGAGCATGTGCCAAGTCAACCCAAATAAAGCATCAAAGGAGAATACACTATACTATGCTTTAATATGCTAAAACAACGCATGATTCATCCAATGCACATTAAGCAATCTCAATTGTTTATAACAAGTCATGCTACAGCAAAGAATACTAAGCATAAAGCCAAAACAATATCAAGCATGGCATGACAAAGCATAGGCCACAGTCAAAAACGAGCTCTTTTTACCACATAAGCATGAACTTTCCTACTCTTTTCCAAACCAAACCAAACTATTTGCAAACCAATGTATGAAAGAGGGGGTCCAACCAATTTATTCAGAAAACTAAGCAAACCAAGCAAACTAAAATCCAAAACGAAAACGAAAAAGAAGACGCTCCAAGAAAAACACAACTGTGCATGAAGCAATAAAAATGAAGCGTTTGGAAGAAACCTGGGATTTTTATTGATGAAGAAGGGGATGCCTTGGGCATCCCCAAGCTTTGATGCTTGTACTTCTTGGATATTTCTTGGGGTGAAACGCGTGGCATTCCCAAGCTTGAGCTTTAGTCCATCCTTCATCTCATTACTCGTTCCTTCCATACACCTGAAATTTTTCCTTCATACAAAACTTCACACAATCTCATTAGCAACATTAGTGCACTTAAGATAAATATGTCTCAAGGTTCAGTTCTAACACCAAATAAACTTCCATTAGAAAAATAGCTACTGTAGCACTTCCCTAAAAAAGCTCAATTCCCCAAAAGAGCTCAAGAAGGAACCAACAAGAAGAAAATGCAGAAAATGGCAGAAATCTGTAAAAACAGACCAGCAGGTAAAGACGATTTTTTTCGAAGACCTTCTGTTGCTCAAATCAAAAAGTGTTGAACTAACGAAAGTTAGATAACAACCTGGGGCAGAAGCACAAAAACTTACAGCTCAATCCGACGTACAGAGCTCTCTCATGAATGTTTACGGTGAAGCACAAGAATCTGTTTTGGGACAGCAACTTTCCCAATCATTACTTCACTCTCATTAGAGGTTACTCTTGGCACAAAAAGCAAATAAAAAGGATAAGGAGAGGTTATTACATAGGTAATAACTTCCAAGACTCATCTAAAACTCTTGGGTTATCTCCCAACAAGTACTTTTCTTTAATGCCTTTAAATTAGGCATAAGAACCAAAGAAAGAATCAAGTGTTCTCAAATGAAGAAGCATTAAGACCAACTTTCTTGCCCTTACCTCTCTTGTTTTTATTCTTAACCTTTGGGAAAATGTGATTGTTTGGTGGAGAAGAAAGGTGCATGGTCCCCTTTCCCACATCTATTATTGCTCCAAGGAGTTCTAATAGGGATCTTCCAAGTGTAATTTGTCCTTTTCCTGCACATTCAATAACAAGATAATCAATAGAAATCATTTTCCCAAGGATCTTTGTAAACACTCCTTCAGCTATCCCAATAGGAAATAAGGTAGCATTATTAGCAAGAGATATTTCTTTTCCTCCTTCAGTAAGCCCCAAAAGATTCAAAGATTCATAAATATCTTTGGGCATAAGACAAAATTCAGACATGATATCGCAGCGGGCTTGAAAAGTTTCAGTGTTTATCTCAATCTTTACTGTAGGGAGCCACTTTGATGGTTCAGAATTTATTGGAACATAATTGTGATGCTCCCTAAGCGTGTTATAGCAACTTTCTAAGCTAGTAGTGCTAGCCTCAAGAGTGTTCAACCTAGCAAATATTTTTGCGAAAGAAATATCAGTTTGGCTAGGCATAGTGTAAGTGAGGATCAATTTCTTTATAGCATTAATGGCATCATCCTCATTACATTGGAGGAAATCTCCTCCCACAATAGCATCTAAAGCATATCTATAGCAAAGAGCAATCTCAAGGTAAAAACTGCTAAGGAACAAGCCTCGAATCATTTTAGGCTCAGTCTTTTCATGTAGATCAGAGATTCTAGACCAAGCTTCCTTAAAACTTTCCTCAATTCCTTGTTTAAAAGTGAAAATCATTTCCTCGGGTGACATAGTGATTGGAGCAAGGCTAGACATAGTGGCAACTCAAGATAGGAACTAATTTTTTTTTTTGGGTTTTCAAATAAGAAAGCAAACAAGTAAAACTAATTTTTTTTGTTTTTTTAAGAACAAAACAAGCAAAAAAAGCAAAAAAGAAACTAAGCCAAACAAAAACAACAAACTAAAGAGATTTGTTATGAGGGACTCCCCTTGTGAAGATGTCCTTGACTCCCCGGCAATGGCGCTAGAAAAATCTTTGCTGGCTCGTGATTGATGTAGAGCTCATTGGGAACCCCAAGAGGAAGGTATGATGAGCACAACAGCAAGTTTTCCCTCAGTTATGAGACCAAGGTTTAATCGAACCAAGAGGGAGCAAGGAAACACCCAAAGGTGTTACTAGCTGAGCTTTGGCAGGCGCACCCGGTGCTAGTAGCAACGTGGAGACCTGCACAAAGACAACCACGTAACTTTGTCCCCAACTTGCGATGAGGTTGTCAATCTCACCGTGTTTTCTGGAAAACAAAGGATTGAACGTATCGAATGGAAAGAAGTAAAAGTATGCAGAAATTAAACACAAAGCAGTAAAAGATTGTAGATTGTATGCAAAGTAAAGGACCGGGATCCATAGTTCACTAGAGGTGGCTCTCCTTAGATAGATAAGATGCTGGGTAAACAAATTACAACGGGGCAATTGAAAAACACCGAGAAAGCAATACATGCATATACTAATCATCTTGACTCCTTTGAGACTTGATTGGGCATTACAACATAATACATAGACCGCCATCCAACTGCATCTACGACTAATAATCCATCTTGAGGTTATCATCCGAACCCTCCAAGATTAAGTTGCAAGCAACATATTATTGCTTTACTGAATCGTGTAAAGTAAACAATACAATTGTTCTATGAACAAAGGATCGTTGTTTTCTCCCTAGTAGCAACAACACATCTAGTACCTTAGAGATTTGTCACTTCCCAGTTACAGAGGCATGAACCCACTATCGAGCATAACATTAATCTCTTGAGAGTTGCTAGCATCTACTTGGCCAAGATAGCTACTAACAACGGAAAGCATGCAAGATCTCAAATAACAAAGACATGATAGAATCAATAATCAATCTAAACTAGCATCTTAATATCCATCGGATCCCCGCAAACACAACATGTATGGATTACAAATAGATGATCTTGATTATGAACGGAGCTCACAAGATCTAAACATGAAAGCACAAAGAAGGAGAAACCAGCCATCTAGCTACTACATGGATCCGTAGTCCAAGGATGAACTACTCACCGGAGGCTTGCATGGTGATGAAGAAGGCCTGTGGTGAATTCCTCCCGCAGGTGCCGGAAGAGCTTCAGATCCCTCCCGATCTAGATATGGAGATGACGGCGGCTATAGAATCTTACGTGGATTTTTGATCGGGTACTTAGGGTTTTTGTCCCGAGGGAAACTTATAGGCGGAAGGAGAGGCCGAGGGAGTGCCGGGGGCCACCACACCACCCCCTGGAGCGGGCCAGGCCTGGCCGCGCGGCCAGGTGGTGTGGCCGGCCCCTGGCCCCTCTCCGTATCGATTCTGCACTTGACCCTTCCTAAAAAATAGGCACTTTGGCTTTTGTCCCATCCAATTCGAGAATATTCATTTTCTGACTTTTCCCGAACAAAAACAGCAGAAAACAGGCAGCTGGCACTATGGCTCTTGTTAATAGGTTAGTCCAAGAAATCATATGAAACATACTCCAAAGTTGGAACAAAACACAAGAAAGTGGATAAAACTAAGCATGGAACATCAAAAATTATAGATACATTTGCAATGTATCAACGCTCCCTCACCCGACCTAATGAGGGCCTACTCAAGCAATTATCTGTGCAAAAGGAGATCTTGCTAGATTTTGCACGTGATATCGTGAGGCTGCAGAAAGTGCTCGACCGTAACTTGAATAGGCAAGAATAGGCCATCAATATAATCAACGAGCTCATGGAGGAGAAGAAGAATCTCGAGAAAAGGTGCATCCTCCTGCATGACAAAGTCACCGAGGCACTCAGAGGGCGTGTCGAGGAAACCTAGGCTGCCATCCGAGCCTACCATGATAGGAACTTTTGCCTGGATGCAGTGAAAGAGATGCAGGAGTACATGAAAGAGGGATCACCGTACTCGAGGGTGTTCGGAAAGAGAACGAGGAGCTAAGGCTTGTCTGGAGGCGTATCGGAGCAATGCCCAAGTCTGATTCCCGTTAGAGGGGCCATGCATATCAGTTTGTGCTCTACTATTTTTGTAATATTTAGGGTTCAAGGAGCAATGCCCAAGTCTGATTCCCGTTATAGGGTGTAATAAGAATCCTAGAGAAACTCCTTATCTATCTGGACATGTGTAGGTCTACATGTTCATGAATGGACACCATGAGCTCTTTCCATTCTGTATCTGGACATGGGTTTGCCACTACTATTTGGTGACATGGGAAAAACCCACAGCACACTAAACTGCAGATAAACCTTATTTGTCTTTGAAATTGAAATTATGACAGTGGCACTAGTCGATTCATAAAATGTTGATTAGTCCTAGATTGCTTCTTCCTTGAAATTATGATAGTGCCACTAGTCGATTTCGTTAATTATGGAAACTAACCACCTTGTCCAGGTGAACTGAACAAACCATACTATATATTTTTGTTGCAGGGAAAGAGGCGAAACCTCAACCAGGACCTGGCGACCTAGCTAAATGACAAGATAGCCATCCAAAGGGAGAAGCAGAATTCCCAGAATTTGGCCTTTGACCACTTGTGCATTGAAGTCGCGGTCCTTTTTGACAAGTGCTAGAAACTGAAGGAGGTAAACGCCGGCTAGGAGAAATTTCACAGGGAAGGTCACACCTCGGCTAATAAGTAGACGGAGATCATGAAAGGGATCATGAAGGAAAATTGTATGGTTATGGACCAACTTCTCGAATCCATGACGGAGTGCTGGAACCTGCGGTTGGCGCACGACAAAGTACTAAAGGATCTGGCCGATCTTAGGGAGGAAAATAAGCAGCTCCGAGCCAGGCTCGCTTGAACCCAACATATGTCTATTTAGTACTGAACTAGCTGTTTTATCCTCCGTAGTGGTGATTTTGTAAACGTGAACTTAACTCTATGCACGATATGTGTGTTCGTCTAAAATTAATTTGCTCGAGGATTGAGTTTGGCTTAGTTAAGAAAGCGCAACTGCAAGTCTTATAGTTAACTAGTTTCAGGCATTAGCACATCATAAATTATTCATCTAGAATTTCCTTATCCTCTATAGTTTGTCCTTGTTCACCCTCATGCGCCTTCGTCAGTTCCTTCAACAGATCCGCAATGCAGTACTCTAGCTTCTTCTTGTCTTCCCTGAGCTGATCCCTCTCCTTTTCTGCATTATGAATCAGCAACCTGTGACTATCCTGAAGCTTCTTTGCAGTTCCAACAACCAAGCTCCCATTGATTCTATCACTTAGTTCTGACTGCAAATTCTCGATTTCTTGTTCTAGCTCCTTATTTCGTACCGATAGCTTGTAATTTTTTTAGCTGCATCACAAGCATCGGTAAATTTCCCCGACCTTTCTAACTCATACATCTCCCATAACTGGGCCAAAAATTTCTTAAGTGCATCTGGCCACTCAAGGTCCACCCACTCTACTGCTTTATGAAGGAGTTATGCCCTAGAGGCAAATAATAAAGTGTATTATTTGATATATCTCCTATATGTTCATAATACGTTTCATACTATGCTATAACTGTGTTAATACGAAACGTTAATACACGTGTGGTATGTAAACAAACTGTGTCTCTAGTTACCTCTAGCGAACTAGTTCATTGGTCATGAGGGTGGTCTGAGTTTCAAGATCATCGGCATTTATGCCAACTAACAATGAGGTCATGTTATTAGTTGAATAACATGATATACAAACATCCGACCATTATATCTTAATGATATCTAGTTACAAAGTTCACCATTGATGATAAAATACACAGAACCTCGCAACTTGATCCTTTGACTGTGAGGTAATGGATAAAACACAGAGAACCTCGCAACCTGATCCTTTGACTGTGAGGTAATGCAAATCACCATTCTAGAAGAAGCTTTGATGGTTATCAAGAATAATCTCGTAAAAGGGTGATCAAAAAGATGCCACTCAGGTTTTCCGAAGGGATGTGTTGAGGAGTACATATCAAGACCAGGATTTGTCTAGTCCATGTAACAGACAGATACATGTGGCCATCTCGGTGATGTTGCATTAATGAATCTTGCAAGCATGTGACTAGGTCACAGAATGCAACGACATGAGAACAGAAAAAAGTTCATCGGTAACGAGTTCGAACTAAGGTATGGATATACCGAAGATCAAGTCTCGGATGAACTAGGTATCGAATGACAAAGGGAACGGGAAACGACTATCTCACGGTTCGAGCGATTGTATTCATGAAACGCACGGGGGTCACATGGCCATCCTGGTCCCTCTGTTGATCATTGATGTGAGAGTAGTCTCAATCATGTTCGGAGTGTTTCCGAACCAAAGGATGTCACGCTTAAGGGTAGGGACGCTTAGGGTAGATGAGGCATCATAAGAGAAATAGAGAGAGAGAAACCGGAATAGTTCTGGGTAACATCCGATAGAGATCGGAAGGGGTCTGGAAGGTGTTCCGGAGTAAAGGAATAATATAATACGTGTATTTGAATGTTAATTGGGTAATTGATATTAAATATATATTTTATTATTAAAGGCATCCTAATGCTAATGGGCCTCACACGAAGGGAGGCCCAATAGGGCATGGCGTCTAGGGAGTGGGGGCCAGCCGGCCTAGGATTGGTGGGCCGCCCCAATGGGGCCCACCTAGGGCTGGCGGCTGCCCCTAGGTGGCTGGCGGGTGTGGGGTTTAGTCCCACACCGCCTGGCCCCTGGGTGGTGCGCCCCCTCCCACTATATATAGGGGTCTCCCCTCCCCCTTTGGAATCATCCCATTCCCTCTCATTCTATCTCTCTCATCCATTGAGGAGTTCTCCGTAATATTGGGGAGGACCTCGTGGGTGAGTTCTCCACCTTCACACCACCATCGTGTGATATGTGATCCGGCATCTACTTCTTCCGCTGCTCGGCTGGATCAGAGTCCGGTTGACGTCTCCTACACCGGACGTGTGACGAACTTTGGAGGCACCACACTTGGGGTGCTGCTCGTCTTCATCAATATACGCCTTCCTGTGTAAGGCATGCCTCGGTCTTCAAAGGTATGAATACTGTATCCCTTCTCAGTTGCTTATGTTTACATAGTATAGATCCTGGTTTTAGTGTTCGTGTAGTTAGAATTTTTTTGTTTTCTTCTACGGAACCCTACACTTTACACACCGGGCCAACCTAAAAACACACACACTATCGTGTTATGAACATACACGATACATTTTTCTTCATGTCACCGTTGCACATAATGTAAACAAACCTGATTTGTACAGGCCAAAACCCTTCTCCCAGTGTTACTGCCTTCGAATGCAACATATCTCCTCAGTTTTAGCCCATGGTCACATGGTACTTCTCCATCGAGATCTAGGCCCTCCCATTCGGAATCGTAGATCATCCATGGTACCTATAGGTAAACGCAAAGCTGGAATTGAACACTGATTACATGCACATATGGAGCTCAGATCGAGGGATTTACCAATACCTAACCCTAGCCCGAGAAAATAGAGGAACTCACATCATGGAAGGAATAATCGATGTCGGAGAGAAGGTTGTCGCTGCTCAACTGGTCATCCTCGTCGTTCCACGACAGCATGGAGAATGCGTCGGCATCAGTGACAGTGAGGAAAGAGAGAGTTTGAGAGAGAGTGAAAGAGTGGGGAAAGTGAAGTGCGTCACAACTTCAAGAATGACTAAATTGGCATGTTACAATAGTTTAATGGATACCATGCCCTTTCCCCGGATTACTGTCTCCTACCTAATAGGGTTTCTCTTCATACATTCTTATTTCAAATATTAAACCTGCACTCCCTCCATCCCAATTTCATTGCCTAAGGAAAACATATCAGTATATTACATCATCTAAAGAAACAAAATCATGTCAACTACAAGGTACTTATGCATCACTTGTTTAGTCATGGTTTCACGGAACATTACATTACTATCTCTCAACAAACATAATCACAGAAACAAGTATATTACATCATCTGAAGAAACAAAATCATGTCAACTACAAGGTACTTATGCATCACTTGTGCAGTCATGGTTTCACAAAACATTACATTACAATCTCTCAACAAACATAATCACAGAAACAAGTATATTACATCAACTCAAGAAACAAAATCATGTCAACTACAATGTACTTATGCATTTCTTGTTCAGTCATGGTTTCACAAAACATTACATTACAATCTCTCACCAAACATAATCACAGAAACAAGTATATTACATCAACTCAAGAAACAAAATAATGTCAACTACAAGGTACTTACGCATCACTTGTCCAATCAAGGTTTCATAAAACATTACATTACAATCTCTCAACAAACATAATAACAGAAACAAGTATAATACATCATCTCAAGAAACATAATCGTGTCAACTAAAATGTATTTATGCATCACTTTTCTAGTCATGATTTCACAAAACATTACATTACAATCTACCAACAAACATAATAACAGAAACAAGTACAATACGTCATCTCAAGAAACATAATCATGTCAACTACAATGTACTTATGTCTTATTACAACAACGATGGTTTCAATGAGTGACATGTCCGAAAATCTCAACAGCTCGCACAACATTATATCACAATCTCTCAATAAACATAATCACAAAAACATGGTCTAAATGCAACATCATTCAATGTTACAAATACAGGCAGGGGAACCCCGCGGTCCATATGACAAGCCTAGGTTAGTATCTCTCATCAAATATCATCAATGTCAGTCACTTCATTCTATTCAGCCACTACAGGGGCCTCTACATCCACTATAACCTATTCAACAACATAAAAAATGGTACCCAGGAAGAACACCTTCCTGGTTCGCTTCTTTCGTCGCATAATCTACATAAGATCTTCAGTATCCAAAACCTCTATAAATTCCTACTTCTTATGATGCCACCACCGGATTGGTGCCACCTGCTTAGGGCCAATACTGATTTCCTTACCGATCATTTCTCTCGTTTCATCAAGAGTTATGTTTTTGGAATCGACAGTGATCTCCATAGTACATGACGAAACTGGCTTATTAACTCCCTCATCAAGTTTTGCCATGTATGAATCCACCTCTAAGTGTATACTGGACTTATCTAGATCAGCATCTATTGGCCCGTAGTCTCTAGGAGCCAAAGCTCTGGCAGCAAGATCTCCAGCATCTGCATACATATCATCAATCATCGCTTCAACTTTCACCTTACGATCAGCTGCACAACACTCCCAAACCATCTGAAGCTCATGGGAGTGCTCAATTTGCTTATAGGTATCATTCATGTTGCGCCACACCAATTTAGTCCTCTGTCTAGAACCTCAGGGAATCCTAGAATGAAGAATATCTACCAGCTGCGAAACAGACACAACCTCTTTGCAATTTACAAGCAGATGCACATCTTGCCCAAACACAATCCTCTCGCAACAAAAATCTAGTTTTACAGTGTACCGGCGAAGATGAACTGTGAACTCATATAGGTCCCTTGTATCAAAGATGTGCCTAATTTGATTAAAAAGGGGAACTTTTCAGTTTATTCGATTCTATTATGCCATAACTAATCTACTTGTAAGATAAGACACAGATAAGAAAAAATCACCTCTCGCTCTTCTTCCGGGTTTTTTTCTTCGAGATCTAGGTGCCGCATCCGCCCACCGGAGCAGAACAATCCGCCGCCGGTCTTACTTTTCTCTTCAACCCGTTGCTCGTAGGTACCTTGAGAGCAAAATCCTTGCTGGCCTCCTAGCTAACCAGGGCCGAAGACCTCGCCGCTGCTTTGCGTTGAGCCCCAGACTCGGGCCCCGACGGACCCGAATCAGTCGGCGACGTAGCTACAACCTTCGCCTTGCAAGACATGCTGGGCCGTCGCTGCCGGATTCAGTGTAGGGGAAGGGAGAAAAAAGGACCTCCGCCACCGGCAGATTTAGGGTCGGGGGAGGGAAGAAAAAGGACCGCCGCCCCTGCAGTCAGATTCAATGTCGGGAGTTAGGAAAGTAAAGTAATGGATTTACCCGTGCAGGGTGGCTAAGAAGAGAGACCGACGAAGAAGGGGCATAATAGGAACTAGTATAACAGAATATCCTGACTTAACGGGCGTGATTTGAAAATATTGGGTTTGGCTATCATTCACTCGAATCACCCCTCTCAGCAATTGGCGCCCCAAATTTTCGAATCGCGGTGATTAAAATCAACTCGGGTACCGCGGTGCACTGGCGTCTCATCTTTCGGGCCGCAGTGATATTCTCCTTGTGCCAAGCCTCCGTGGCGGCGAGGGGAGAGGACGGAGGAGCAGGGACCGGCGGCGGCGCCTAGGGTTTCTCCCGGACGCCCACGGGAGCGTCGCGGGAGCGGTAGTTTCACTTTTCCTTTAATTTCCTTTCTAAATATCTTTTGTTTCAGTTTTTATTTTTATTGTTTGTAAATGCTTTTCATCAGTTCAAATTTCGGTTCCCTGAAATATGCATTCATCACGACATTCGTGCGCGGTTGATTTCCAACGCTGCGAGATGGACCTTTATGTAGTAGAAAAAGATACCGTTGCGAGACGGACTTGCGAAAGAAATCCTGCTTAATCTGGTTGTGGTGTCTAGGCGCGTTGGCACGACCTGCAAGCTATGGCACATGCTACTATTATATCCGAGTTTGGCCGGTCGGCCAGCTCGGTCACATGCAGTACGAACACACGCACATGTCAATGTCAAACGTTTATATAGTCAACCGAGAAGAACGCACGCAGTCACGGAACGGAGGCGGCCGGGGTTCCGTGCTCCTGCCCCCGCGCCGCCGCGCGTGCCGCCAACATAACATAACAGTGTCGAACAGCAGAATGTTATCGTTTGACGACGATTCTCCGTGCGTGTGTTCCGTAGTAGTACTAGTACTACTAGTTTCCTCGTCAATGGAAATGCAAGCCTATATTTTACTGACAATTACAGTATTACGCAGTGTAGGTGCATCTCGACTCTGACCGTAGTAGTATCAATAAACTTGTTTAATTCCTTTTGGTGCCAAAATAAATTTTACTGTATTAATGAACAGCGGAAGCACCATTTACCTCCACCCAAATTTTGCATGGAATATTTATTACAATTACTTGTTTAATTCCATTAATTGACTGCTTTAATTCCCGCTGCTCTCACATCTGAATCAACAGAGATTTCTTTCAGCCAAGTTAAAGATCTCCGTCAGTAATCGATCTTATCATTAGCACTTACTACACGCTAGCTTTTTTCTTTTCTTGTTGTAGCTAGGTTACTACTCGATTTATGTCAAAACAAGAGTTTTTTGCCATGTTTGAATATTTCATAAATTCTCCAAGCAATAGCCAAGCTTGAGGATGGAGTGGTCTTGAACTTAGATTTTTTTTTAAGTAACCATGTATTCTACTAGACAATCTAGAGATTACATATATGGTCAACACCTAATAATACAAACATGCTTGTCAAGCAACTTTGTACAAAGAACCCCGCAAGTAAAATTATAATTCCACCCTTGAAGAAACGTGTGCCTCGCCGAACCATCGTCCACTGTCCTCCGTCGTACACATCGTTGATGTGTGAGGATACGATGGATCCCTAAAGTATTTTCTAAAATAAATACCCACCTTTTCTTTTTCTAAGTAGAATAAATCCATTTAACTTAATCTTACAAAAGGGAGTACCATTCTATTATCATTTTCCGGTCAAAATATTCTCTCTTATGACTTTTTTTTTGGAACGAAGGCAAAGGTTTGCATCAATGTCTAGTTTTTTGAGGAAAAAATCGGACTACAACAACAGGGTCAAGCCCACCCAAACACCAACAACCCAGGGACAACGCCCACACACATCGACAACCAAGCCTAAGGGAATACCACAGAGCCACATTACAAACACACCAAACACGATATTCCTACCCAACACCGACAAAGACATGCCAGGACAAAGGGGGCATCCATCAAAAAACTACACTTGCATTACCTGCAGCACCCCTCCTTTTGCTTGATTTCTCCTTCCCCAAGTCTGATCTTGGCCAAGCACCACCCCTCATGGACTTAACCTTACACCCAAACGATTTGTTGGATCCAGGGTAGGAAATAGCCAAGGTGGCGAGAAAATCGCAAATCTCCCTTGCTACGACAGCTCCAGGCACAGGAGTCAACTCTTTCGACTTAGCAACCCCGTCACCTATGGAAACCATAAGCCCGCCGGACTCAGGCGAGAGAGAGACAGCGGCTTCGACATCACCACTCTTCTCAAAGTCAATCGCCTGAGTCATGATCAATCCCATGCCCTCGCACTCGAGCCAGCCGACACAACAAGCTGCGAACACGGGCCACGAGGAGAGAAACAACCATAGAGTTGCTCTTCCTCAACCACAACCGACTCCTCCTCAGAGGAGTCAAAAGCAACTAAATCCTGCGCTTCACCAAGCCCTAGGCCACCCGAAGGACCTGCCTCCATCAGCTCCAAAGAATCACCACCACGCGCCGACAATAGCTTGAGAGCTGCCACCTCATTACGAAGGGGGCGAGACACCTCCTCGATGTGGACTTCTACCAGTTGAAGGATCTCCATGTGGATCAAGGCGATCTGGGACTGAAAGAGAGACTCCAAAGTGGCGTTGACCTTGAACTACTCACAACACGTAGGAGGGGTCTTGGCGGCACCGCTGCAATCACTAACGAGTGGCCCATGACCTCAGCCCAACTCCGGGTCGACGAGGGACGATGAGGCTGAGCAGACGGAGAGCGGCTCCGCTGGCAGGGAGCATGACCGACTAGAGAATGAGCACGAGTGACCACCTCATCTCCAAGAGCGATGTGAAAGCAAGCACGACAGATACGCTCCCGATGACCACCAACAAATTATACATGACAAACTCAGTCTTAATCTTAATTTCTTAACAATGTAGTAGTAGGAGTTGTGTAGTGAAAGGATATTGATTTATCTTTGTATTTTGGTGTTGATGACAACTTCATTTGTGGTTTAACCGTGTGCCTAAGTTGCAGGTTTTTCCTATAGATAGTTTGGTGTGTGGACTCACCTCTTGAAGGATAGTGAAGACGACGTCTCTTATTTGCACTTTCTCTCTCTTTATGTTTTAGGAGACCATACTATCAAGAGGGGGTCCACCTAGGAAGGTTGTGGGAAATCATGCTTTCATGCACAAACCATACTTGCACATCCACAACCCTCCTATTGTTCAAGGAGAGAGTGAGTTTCTGAGGTGGTTGAGCCTTTTCTGTCCTGGCTGAAAGTACCGGCAAGGTGCCGGTAGTGCCGCTCGTGGTTTTATGTAGGGTTGGTCTAGAGGTATTTTCGGCTCAAGTTCTGATGCTAATTCCGCTCAGCTTCAGTACACTTCTGTGTCCTAGTGCTCTATTTGACAGAAATAGCATCGGAAGCTGGTCCGGTAGTACCAGTCAGAAGTTTTAGTCCTCCTGGATTGGAACTTCCGGCCAGCACTACCAGGTCAGACCCCTTGAGCGGTAGTAACGCTAGGCCCCAGTAGTTCCGGTCAGGACCTCGTGACCCTGTATTTCTAGCGCTGGTTCCGTTCCAAATTCCTCCTAGCATCAAATTCATTTTAGTACACTTCTATCTTTGGACCGAACTTCGCCGGTAGTATCGGTCAGAAGTCGTGCTTGCTGAGCTGGCTTTTCTTACCATTCTAGGAGCGGCTGACCGCTGGAGCTTGCTCACCGAAGTACGCCCCCACCGTAGTACCGGTGGTGTCGTGAGGAAATCTGCTCGCTTTGAAGTTTTCTCTCTCCATTAATACAAGAGCTTCATCCGCCTAGATATCCCTCCCTAGACACCGAAACCTCTTGATCTTTTGAGCAAAGGGGAGAGGAGACCTAGATCTACATTTCCACCAAAGGAATCGTGATTTCCCCCATCCATCCTTAGTGGATCTTGTTACTCTTGGGTTATTGGAACCCTAAACGGTGTAGGGCATCCTCAGAGCTGGGGAAATTATTGTGAAGCTTCGTGGTGTCGTTGAGGGCCTTCAATTGGTTTGTGGAGTCTCCCCTCAACCTTGTTGTAAAGGTTTCAGTTGGCGCCTTCAAGGTCACCGGTTAGTAGATTGTGAGGCCACCTTTGTGGCGGTGCCATCGGAGAATAAGGTGAGGCCTTTGTGGCGCCGTGACCTTGTGTGGTCCCGACACCTCTCCAACATAGATGTAGCTTCCTTGTAAGTGAACTAAGGGAATTACATCTCCGTGTCCCCTCACCAATTTATCCGTTCCTATCCTTTACTACTTGCAATTACCATCTTGCTTACTTGTTATATTGCTTGCCATATAGGTTGTTCATCTAGTTGCATCTTTATAGAACTTAATTTTGTGCAAAGCCAAAATTTGTAAGATAAGACTAAAAATTGGTAGTATTCTATTCATCCGTCTAGTCGACCAAAGTTGGACCTTTCATGTAGTATCATTCTCGAGTAATCCTATATGTGTTCCAACTTCCAACTGCAGTCCTATACACATGACGCCTAGCACCCCCTTATTTCTGGGAAGGATGAGATAGAGGCTTTGTTCCATGTCAGGTCTCTCTTCCCCTCCCCTCCATCCCCTCTTGCTTTGAGAGTCGTGCACCAAGCAGTGGTGGATGTAGGACTTGAAGGAAATATGCCCTGAGAGGCAATAATAAAGTTGTTATTATATATTCCTTATATATGATAGATGTTTATTTTACATGCTAGAAATGTATTGATTCAGAAACATCAATACATGTGTGTTTAATAAACAAAAAGGGTTCCTAGTCATGCCTCTCTTATAGACTAGCTTGTTGATTAACAGGATGATCAAGGTTTCCTGATCATGGACATTGGATGTTGTTAATAACAAGGTCACACCATTGGTGGAATGATGTGATGAACATTCATCCGAAGTATAGCATTACGATCAAGTCATTATGTTTATATTGCTATAACATCATTATCCTTAGACCACGAGATCATGTTAATTGCTAACACCGGAAGAGTATCTTGATAACATCAAACGTCACACCGTAACAGGGTGACTATAAAGATGGGTTCAGTACTACGAAGGTGTTATGTTGAGGCTCATGGATCAAGAGTGGAATTTGTCAATCCAGATGACGGATAGATATACTTTGGGCCCTCTCGGTGATATCACATTAGGATAGCTTGCAAGCAAGTGATGTGATCACTAGAATGTTATATCACGGGAACGAGAAAAGAGTGCATGTCGGTAACGAGATCAAACTAGGTATGGAGATACCGATGATCGAATCTCGGACATGTAATATATCGAGAGACAAAGGGATTTAGTTACAAGCGTTAAAGATTCTCACGATCATAGGAGTCATCATTGAATGTGTAGGAGTCAGTACGGATCTCCAGGTCCCGCTGCTGATTATTGATCGGAGAAGGGTCTCGATCATGTCTGTATTATTCGCGAACCGTAGGGTGGCACACTTAAGAGTTACCGGACACCATCTTGGAGCACATATGTTTTAGACGAAAGAATTGCAAAGCGCAGGAATTGTTTCAATAGAAACCGAAAATTGTTTCGGGTGAAATTGCAGAAGGTGGTTCTGCATGTGATATTGAAATATTGCAGCAATATATGTGAATGTTTGTTAATTAAAGTAATTAACAAAATTCTGATTAAATTTAATAAAAGAGTTTTATTAATGAGAGAGCATTAAATTTGGAGAAATTTAATGCATTTAAAGTGGAGACTTTAAAAGGGAATGTGAAGAGGCATTTTATGTGGACGGTTACCACCACATGAATGGGGAGGTGAGGGTCACCCCCATGCGCCGCCATGGAGAGAGGGGCACCCCTCCTCCTATAAAAGGCCACCCATTCCTCCTTCATCCACACACCTCCTTGTGAAGGATCTCTCCCCGCTTAGAATTATTCCCCATGGTCTCGGATTAGCGAGATACTGTTCTCGGTGGCATTTCATCCGAAGGAGTTGTTGCTCACTGGATCGCTGGAGCGAGGAGGTGGAGGTTGTCCGTGGCTTGAACGCAAAAGTGAAAAGGATGCGTTGTTGAGTTGCGCGCCGGACTTCCTCACGATCTTGAGATCGGCAAGTGTATGACTACATCAACCACGAGTTCCTACTGCTAACAAAGCTCGCTGTTCACGAGGGTAAGTTCTCGTTGGATGTATGTCCACCCGCTGCTTTGTACCTAGTAGATAGATCTTGGCGGTAGTTCACGGTAGGAAATTTTTGTTTTCTATGTCATGACCCAACAAAGGGTATCAGAGCCTGATCTATGCGTAGGTGCTTAGCACGGGTAGTACACATATGGTTGATATGTGGGCAATGATGATCATGTTATTGCATCTTCTATGTATTTTGGATATTGGTGGCATAGTGGAATGAAGCGGCCCGGACCAACCTTACACGTCATCGTACATGAGACCGGTTCCACGACTGACATGCAACTTGTTTTGCATAAGCGGCTGGCGGGTGTCTGTCTCTCCTACTATAGTCAATATCTGATTTACAACGAGTTGCTAATAACTTAGTTATCCTCGTTGTGGTTCATGTTCATAGGTAAGAACGGTTCTATCTCCGAAAGCCCTAAGCCACGTAAAACATGCAATTGATAAATTAGAGGCGTCTAGTTTAGATCGTTGCTAGGCTAGTGTGTTGATATGGTATTGTTGTAAGTAGATGTATGGTGGATACTCTTACAACACACTCAACGTGTAAGTTCCATAGACCTTGGCCTTACACAAAAGGAATGATAGAGATCATACCATGATGCAAGTGATAGAGATCAAATACATGGACCATATCATCTCACTTTACACATTAGATGTTAGCATCTTATACTGCTAGTTTGGCTGCTTGATAGCATTATAAGATGATCCCTCTTTTAGATATCAAGATAAAAATGTGTTCTTCCTTGAGTATGCACCGTTCTATGGATCGTGTTTCGAGACATCACGTGATGATCGGGTGTAGTCGAATCTACGCTTTCATAGGAACGGGTGTAAGACAGTTTTACACACGCGAATACTAAGGTTCTTACTTGGCGAGCCTAGCATGTACAGACATGGCCTCGGAACACGGACCGAAAGGTTAAGAATGAGTCATATGGTTGATATGATGCCCATATAGATGCTCGCCTTTGAAGCTCTATCAACTCACGTGATGATCGGACTTGGTATAGTGGATTTGGTTCATGTAATCACCAAAAGGCATGAGGGATGTCGTTTTTGAGTAGGAGTTCATTAGTAATTTGGATTAGTTGAACTCAATCTATCATAAACTTAGTCTAAATAAACTTTACAAATTCTGTTGTAGATAGCACCACCTGCTTTTAATTTCAATGTGTTCATGGAGAAAGAGAAACTTGCTGTGAATGGTAGCAACTTCACCAACTGGGCTATGAATTTGAGGATTCTCCTCACTGCTGCACAAAAGCAATATGTGCTAGATGCGCCGCTAGGCCCCCCACCAGCTCCTGATGCCCCTGATGAGGAAAAGAATGTCTATGTGACTCGTCAGGAGGACCACAACTTAGTTCATTGCGGCATACTGTATGGGCTAGAGCCAGAACTTCGAAAGCGTTTTGAAAATGGCAATGCCTTTGATACCATGGGAGAATTGAAAATGATTTTCGATACCCATGCTGCCGTAGAGAGTTATAATGCTACAAAAAAGTTCTTTAGCTGCATGATAGAGGAAAACAGCTCCGTTAGTGAGTACGTACTCAAAATGTCTGGGTACACCTATAAGCTTGTGTCCTTGGGAATAACGATTCCCATTGACTTAGGCATACATCGTGTTCTCCAATCTTTGCCACCTAGATACAAGAGCTTCATGATGAACTATAATATGCAGGGCACGAAGAAGTCTCTTCCCGAGCTTCTGTCAATGTTTAAGACTGCAGAAGTGGAGATTAGGAAAGAACATCAAGTGTTGATGATCAATAGGACCACCGGTTTCAAGAAGGACAAGAAAGGCAAGCACAAGGGAAAGAAGGGTGGCAAGTCTGTTGCCACGCCTGAAAAGAAACCCCGGCTGGCCCTAAGTCCGACACCGAGTGCTACTATTGCAAGGGGACTGCCATTGAAGTGTAATCGCCTAAGTATTTATGGACAAGAAGTCCAGCAAGGCAAACAAAGGTATATGTGATATACATGTTATTGATGTGTACTTGACTAGTACTCGCAGTAGCACCTAGGTATTTGATACCGGATCGGTTGCTAATATAACAAAATTCTGAATAAATTTAATAAAAAGAGTTTTATTAAATGAGAGAGCATTAAATTTGGAGAAATTTAATACATTTAAAGTGGAGACTTTAAAAGGGAATGTGAAGAGGCATTTTAATGTGGAGGAGTTAGCACCACATGAAAGGGGGAGGTGAGGGGTCACCCCCATGCCGCCATGGAGAGAGGCACCCCCTCCTATAAAAGGCCACCCATTCTCCTTCATCCACACACCTCCTTGTGAAGGATCTCTCTCCTCTAGAATTATTCCCCATGGTCTCGGATTAGCGAGATACATGTTCCAGTGGCATTTCATCCGAAGGAGTTGTCGCTCACTGGATCGCTGAAGCGAGGAGGTGGAGGTTGTCCGGTGGCTTGAACGCAGTATGCGAAAAGTGATGCGCGCTTGAGTTGCGGCGGACTTCCTCACGATCTTGAGATCGGCAAGTGTACGACTACATCAACCACGAGTTCCTACCGCTAACAAAGCTTGTTGTCTTCGAGGGTAAGTTCTCCATGGATGTATGTCCACCGTTGCTCGTATCTAGTAGATAGATCTTGGCGTAGTTCTCATCGAGGAAATTTTTGTTTTCTATGTTGCGACCCAACATGCTAATAAGGTGTGCAAACTTCAGCGATCCATCTATGGACTGAAGCAAGCATCAAGTTGGAATCTCCGCTGATGAGGTGGTCAAAGAGTTTGGATTTGTCCAAACTTATGGAGAGGCTTGTATTTATAAGAAAGTGAGTGGAGCAATGTGGCATTTCTGATATTATATGTGGATGACATATTATTGATTGAAATGATATAGATCTTTAAACAGGTTAAAAGTTATCTAAACAGCAAATTTTCGATGAAAGACCTTGGTGAAGGCCATATATTAGGCATTAAAATCTATAGAGATAGATCAAGGCGCCTAATTGGGCTATCGCAGAGTACATACCTTGATAAGATATTAAAGAAGTTTAATATGGACGAAAGTAAGAAGGGGTTCTTACCTATGTTGCAAGGTAAGACATTGAGTAAGACTCAAAGTCCGGCTACAATGGAAGAAAGAGAGATGATGGATAAGATCCCCTATGCCTCGGCCATAGGCTCTATTATGTATGCCATGCTATGTACAAGACCGGATGTGGCACATGCTATTAGTTTGACTAGTAGGTACTAATCTGATCCAGGTTCGGAACACTAGATAGCGGTAAAGAACATCCTCAAGTACTTGAGAAGAACTAAGGATATGTTTCTCATATACGAAGGTGAATAAGAGCTAGTTGCTAAGTGTTATGTCGATAGTTGACACCGATCCGGATGACTCTAAGTCTCAATCCGGATACGTATTTCTCTTGAATGGAGCAGCAGTTAGTTGGAGGAGTTCCAAACAACCTGTGGTGGCTGGATCAACAACGGAGGCGGAATATGTTGCTGCTTCAGAAGCGGCACAGGAAGCAGTTTGGATGAAAGAGTTCATTATGGAACTGGGTGTGGTTCCCAGTGCGTTGGACCCGATGGTGATCTATTGTGACAAAAATGGAGCCATAGCCAACGCAAAGGAACCAAGGTCTCACAAGAATTCCAAACATATTAAGCGCCGGTTTCACTCCATCCGCGAGCATGTCAAGGATGGAGATATAAAGATTTGTAAAGTACACACGGACCTGAATGTAGCAGATCCGTTGACTAAAGTTCTCCCTAGGGCAAAACATGATCAACACCAGAACTCCATGGGTGTTAGATTTATCACTATGTGAACTAGATTATTGTCTCTAGTGCAAGTGGGAGACTGAAGGAAATATGCCCTGAGAGGCAATAATAAAGTTGTTATTATATATTCCTTATATATGATAGATGTTTATTTTACATGCTAGAAATATATTGATTCGAAAACATCAATACATGTGTGTTTAATAAACAAAAAGGGTTCCTAGTCATGCCTCTCTTATAGACTATCTTGTTGATTAACAGGATGATCAAGTTTTCCTGATCATGGACATTGGATGTTGTTAATAACAAGGTCACACCATTGGTGGAATGATGTGATGAACATTCATCCGAAGTATAGCATTACGATCAAGTCATTATGTTTCTATTGCTATAACATCATACAAAGTAATCTTTATTCTTAGACCATGAGATCATGTTAATTGCTAACACCGGAAGAGTATCTTGATAACATCAAATGTCACACCGTAATAGGGTGACTATAAAGATAGGTTCAGTACTACGAAGGTGTTATGTTGAGGCTCAAGGATCAAGAGTGGAATTTTTCAATCCAGATGACGGATAAATATACTTTGGGCCCTCTCGGTGATATCACATTAGGATCGCTTGCAAGCAAGTGATGTGATCACTAGAATGTTATATCACGGGAACGAGAAAAGAGTGCATGTCGGTAACGAGATCAAACTAGGTATGGAGATACCGATTATCGAATCTCGGACATGTAATATATCAAGAGACAAAGGGATTTAGTTACAAGCGTTAAAGGTTCTCATGATCACAGGAGTCATCGTTGAATGTGTAGGAGTCAGTACGGATCTCCAGGTCCCGCTGCTGATTATTGATCCGAGAAGGGTCTCGATCATGTCTGCATTATTCGCGAACCGTAGGGTGGCACACTTAAGAGTTACCGGACACCATTTTGGAGCACATATGTTTGAATTGCAAAGCGCGGGAATTGTTTTAATAGAAACCGGAAATTGTTTCGGGTGAAATTGCAGAAGGTGGTTCTGCATGTGATATTGAAATATTGCAAGGGGCTATATGTGAATGTTTGTTAATTAAAGTAATTAAAAAAATTCTGAATAAATTTAATAAAAAGAGTTTTATTAAATGAGAGAGCATTAAATTTGGAGAAATTTAATGCATTTAAAGTGGAGACTTTAAAAGGGAATGTGAAGAGGAATTTTTATGTGGAGGGGTTACCACCACATGAATGGGGGAGGTGAGGGGTCACCCCCCCATGCGCCGGCCATGGAGAGAGGGGGCACCCCCTCCTCCTATAAAAGGCCAACCATTCCCTCCTTCATCCACACACCTCCTTGTGAAGGATCTCTCTCCCCCTCTAGAATTTTTCCCCCATGGTCTCGGATTAGCAAGATACATGTTCCCGGTGGCATTTCGTCTGGAAGGAGTTGCTGCTTCCGCTGGATCGCTGGAGCGAGGAGGTGGAGGTTGTCTAGTGGCTTGAACGTGTGCGAAAAGTGGATGCGCGCTGCTGAGTTGCGGCGCTCGGACTTCCTCGCAATCTTGAGATCGGCAAGTGTACGACTACATCAACCACGAGTTCCTACTCGTTAACAAAGCTTGTTGTCTACGAGGGTAAGTTCTCGTTGGATATGTGTCCACCCGTTGCTTTGTACCTAGTAGATAGATCTTGGCGTGTAGTTCACACCGTAGGAAATTTTTTGTTTTCTATGCTGCGGACCCAACAGGACTAAATTAGAGAGGGTTCCAAGTTTAATATTTGTTGTTTAAATATTATGTATAAGTGTTTTTAACACTTTTATTGGACTAATCTCTACAAGTGAAAAGAAATTGCATTTTTAGGGGGTTCCATGGCGCCCCCACTAGATACGCCCCTGTTGCCAGGGGTCGGGTCTCTCCCGAGCCCTTCTCGCTGGGCGGGAGGCAACGGAGGAGGGACGCCGAAGTAGATAGGGTTAGGTTTAGTGGTTGTTTACCGGTAGTGGGCCTTATGGTCAGAGGGTGGTGTTCCGCATCAGTGCGGCGAGATCTGGAAGTTAGGGTCCGTCCCTTACCTTGCTCGAGCTCCTATGGCCGGAGCTGGAGATGGTGAAGATGGCCGCTGCACCTTCAAATAAAGTCGCCGTCCATGTCTTCCTATGGGTGTGGGCTTGCTCCATTGTGTTTTCCTCTCTGGCTGGTCGTGAAGGTGGGGGAGGTTGACATGGGTATACCTTACAAGTACTGAGATTAGCCTATACGGTCCAGCCCAAGAAGGAGTCCACGGAGCGAATGAAGCCCAGTAAGAATTCGGGTGGCCCACTGAGTATGACTTCTTGAAGAACACAACAAAGTGTAGATGGAAAATTAAAGGGGAAACCCTAAAACTTGTAACCGACTCAGCCTGATATCCCGAGACCTAGCCTCTCTATATAAAGGCTAGGAGGGGGCAGCGAGGAGGACAATCCAAAACTCCCACATACACCTCACCAGATTGCATCTCGCACCCTTGTAACTTCGACTCCCTCGTAATCAAGAGCAGACAAGCATGAGTAGGGTCCTCTACAAGGCTTGAACCTAGGTAAACCTCGTGTCACCTGTGTGCTTGTTTGCTAGCCGATCGATGTCTCCAACGCTTCCCACTTGCTCGAATCCTAAGCCCATCAACGATGGGCATTGATGAGTTAACCCTCGCCGAGGTGGAGCTGCAAGTGGAAGCCGCACGGTGAGGGTTGATGGTGTTGTACTGCCTTCTCTAGCCGGCCATGGAGGCGAGGGGAGAAGGTGGCACGACTCCAGGAGCTCTAAGCCGACAGGGAAGTAGGTCGCTGGTGTTTTGGCCTTCTTGTTGCGCCCTCCTTTCTTCCTCCTGGATCGTGGTGGTGAGGGGAGATCGAGTTGGAGGTGCTGATGGAAGTGGTGACTCGACACCAGCAAGACTCGAGAAGCCTGTTGCGCAGATCCCGGCGATCATGACGAGCACCGCTGCTATCTTCGGCCATGGAGGCCACTCCGCACCTCGAGAGCTATGGCTCTGAGGATTTTGTTCGTCCAGGCAGTTGTGCTGACACGGAGGTCTTTCGATTTTGACACTGTGACCCATCCTGGCGGCGGACCAAGTGGCACAGTCCTCGGTTCCGTCGCCAGTGGCCGTGATTCGAGATCCAGTCAAGGTTGCGGTGGAGCAGAAGGACCAGATCGCTTTTCTTTTTCCCCATCCAGGGTCCTCCTTGTGAAATGTGAGGACTGGTTTGTATTTCCTTAATAGCTAGGGTCCTCTCTATAATTTTGCCCACCGACTAATGGAACTTCTAGGGCCTTCGGGCCTATTGCCCTTAAAAAAGCTTCGTTTCAATAGTAAGATGATAAGACTCCACACGCACTCCTTCTGAGTTCTGATCCTGTGATTGCAATTTATAAGCATGGATCATAAAGCCGGCCGTTTGCGACCTTGATTGGTAGGCAGCTTCGCGGCCGATCATTTCACTGTTGTTTGCCCATACACGCATCAAACAAAAGTTGCCAATGTGAAATTACCATCGATTCCATGCCACCCGCCGGTTTATGATGAGGGTACAGTAAGAGTATATAGATTAGTACTCCCTCCGTTTTAAAATATAAGATGTTTTAGTTTTGTGAATGGAGTGTATCTATACTTTTTTTGTGTGTAGAACCATCTATGTTTAAAGTAAACCTACACATTAAAAGTGGTCTAGATACACTGCTTTAACAAAGCTAAAACATCTTATATTTTAAAACGGAGGAGTACTACTCATCGCTCTTAGTCTTAGTGTCTACTCATTGCATTTTAAAGTGGATTACTGTACATGACGTGAATTGTTAATTACTATGCTAATTAACTCCAGCAGTTGCTAACTAATCAGAGCTCAAACGCGTGCGCAAAGAGCAGCTGGCAGGGTTCCATGGTGCTTACATACATTAGTACTCCCTCTGTTGGAAGAATAAAAGATTTTTTAGCAATCTATTCTGGAACAGAGGAAATACGTGATAGCACATCACGTGGAATTAATAACAAAGATCGTATGTACTTCTCGTTTCATGAATATAAGAATATAAGACGTTTTAGCTTTGTGATTCGAATGTATCTAGACGCAGAGTGTAGAATTAAACATCGTCGTTCCGACCATGATGATCCCATGCTAGGTGCTTGATAGCTCAAGCAACAATGCCACATCTACAGAAAGTTCTTTTTAAGGTAATACGCCCTCCGTTTTATAATATAAGATGTTTTAGTTTTATGAAAGGAGTGTATCTAAACCTTTTTTAGTGTGTAGATCCACTCCAAAGCTACACACTAAAAGAGTTCTATATAAAATCATTTCACCAAGCTAAAACATCTTATCACCAGTGGAAAACATGCATTTCGTCCTGGTTGGTAAGGGCCTCTAGTTCAGGTTGCGCAACCTGACTGCATAATCGACTAGAGCCCTCCTCCCCTTGTAGTCCCGGTTCTCGCGGCGGCGAATTAGGAGTTTCGGCTGCCGCGGTAGTAGGTGGCTATGCGGCAACAGGTTCTGCCGTGGCAGAGTTTTGGGGTGTTTTTCTGCCGCGGCAGGAGAGAGAGGTTTGACATAAGTGACGTGCCGAGAGATGATATATATATAACTCGACGCTACTACATACAGCAATGGAGGAACCATTACAGAACATTGTCATGAATATAGATATCGAAGTGACCTCTTTCTTCGTGCTTGGTCGAAAATATTACATACAGTATACACGTCCATGCATATACAATATAATATCTCTCACGATCCCTATTGTCTAAATATAAATTTCCGATGATATTTTCTGGTTGGATATGACCTCCTTAAGTAAGAATCCCGCAAATTCCTCTTGAATTGCTCGTACGCGATCCTTTGGTAGGAGACCCTCCCGCATCCGTTCGATCTAATTTAAAAAAGGAGATCAATATATATGAATGAAACTCAACACAATCAATGATAATAAAATAAGATTGTGAACATTACTTACGTACTGCAAGTTATTGTGAATTCTTCCTAGCTCATAGGTCGTCTGACAAATGTACTCGCAAACGTAATATCCACATAAATTATTCTCGTCTTCCTGCCTCAAACAGTTCACGAGAATAGAGTTCAATCAAAATAATAATCAAGCATGGTAATGGTATTAAAACAAGAATCAAAGAGATGCAAGGACCTAGCTATAGTACTACTTACACCGAGTTATCGAAATCGTAGCTCCTCTTTCCATTCACCCTAACTTCCTTGATGAACCATTTCCAAACCCTACTCGGCAAAGAAAATGAGTAAAGGACTTATTAATTACTTGATATCAGGAAATGAACGAAAGATGCCAAGTCCGCCCATCTCTCAGGGTTTTTACGTTTCGAGTCCATGACAAGTACTTTTCCTTGGTCAACTTGAATTATTAGCAGAACCTATGCATGCATAACTCATCGATTATACTTAACATCGAGTAAACGGAATCGAATGTGTACAAGATAGTAACACTCACCGGTTGTGAGGAAACATTATTTTCGTTTTGTTTTGTTGTTTCGGTAGAAACTTTAGCAAGTAATCCTCTATTTCCTAGGCATTCTTTTTTACCATATATTCATGAATGTTATTTGGATCAATAAACCCAAGGTCATAGATTCATCCTCTTTTGCATTCGAGAATCTTCATTCTGCATAATATCATATAAAAGAATATAGTGAGAATAATTATACATGCAATGAACGAGCTATGTTAGAGACTTAATTACAGAAATAAATCACTTACAAATAATAGAAACCGACGGGAGATTTGTCGAGGGCGTCTTGATTGAAAAACTGAAATAATTCCGTAAAGTCAATGTGTATCTGGTCATTTCTTCGGAAGTAATGCTCCTCTCTAACTGCCACTATGAGCATGATTTTCCCTTCCTCTGAGGCTCGTGATATACCACTCATGCAAGTTTCAGATTTGTGTTTGTAGAAATGGGACATCCTCAGGTATGACGAGAGGCTTCCCGTACTCGTATTTATATGCTACTTCAGCCATGTGTGTGGGTTCCATGCCTAAGTATTGACCAACAGTCATACCAAGATCCCTAGCCGCTTGCGATTAGTTCGCAACCCCGGATCTGCATCGGAAAACACGTTCAACAGGGGGCACGATTGGTTTTTCTATTCTCCGACCTGGGGAATTCTTTTCCCGCTTCTACTAGTACTTCTCAACCATTTCACCTTCGCCGTATGTGACCTCATAATAGAGCGGTCATAGTCTGATACCAGATCTAATGGACTTGGTCGCTCAAGCATTTCCACAAATTGTTTCACTGTTTTGGTGCTATATACCGCTTTGGGGCTGTTTTGGTGCAAGCTGGCATTTCACATCTTCATCCACGACCCTTCCGAGTTCCTCATCAGTCATTTTGTAAGGTAACTTGGTGAGTCTTCTTGGCTTTCTTCTTTCACATGGGCACGTGTCCGGTGGCGTCATTCGGAACAGATTTACCGCCAGGACCCTTTCCAAAGATTACTTTGAGATCCTTGACCATACCAAATACATCATCACCAGTATAGGGTACAAGCTTATTCCGGTGATCTTCCTCACCTTTGAAATGCTTGCCCTTCTTTCTTATGATATGCTTGGTCGGAAGAAATCGACGACTCCCTAGATACACAACCTTCTTACATTTATGCAAGTATGTACATTCAGTCTCATCTAAACAGTGTGAAAGGATCATATGGGCACTTAGGGGGGTGAATAGGTGCTACTTTAAATTTCACTCTCTTTTTCAAGTTAGGGTTTGACACAAAGGTAAATTATCTAGATATGCAACTAAGGTGAATTTACCTATATGGCACACTAGCACACTAACTAAGCAAGAACTAGAAAAAGTAAGGCGTGTTAAAGGATAGAAGTAACCGAAGTGAAACATACGGGGACTCAAGGATTATTTCCCAAAGTTCCTTCCTTCTGAGGGGAAGTACGTCTGCGTTTGGAGAGGGGGTGGTATCAAACCACCAACGCCACAAGAGGCCTCCCTTTTTCTCCGGTGAACCTAACCCCAAGGGGATCTATTCACGCTTCCACTATATCGACAACCTTCAAGGTGGTAGCTGGCACCCTTACAACAAGTTCGAGGCACACACCCATAACTTAATTGGGCGCTCCCAAATCCAAGCAAGTTGTCACAACAATCAAAGACAAGCTTGTAAGAATCAAATCAACCAAAACAAGGCTTAGGGTTTCCAATGAAGCCCTAGAGCAAGGGACCCTCAAGTAAATGAGGGGGAAATGAAGATCTTGCTTGGTGAAGCTGTAGATCGAGGCCTCCTCCTCCGATTCCCCAAAGATCGGCGACTTTGGATGGTTGGATGAAGAGATCTTGGAGTTTTGGTGGCTCTAATGGTGTGGTCTTTCTTTCGAACGAAAGCCCGAGGTAGAAGATGAGATCCCTATTTATAGACCTCATAGTTGCGAACTGCTTTTTGACCGTTGGGGACTTTCCACACGGAGACTCCGCCCGCAGATCAGAGACTTGGTCTCCACCGGAGATCATGCCCAACTCAGCCCATCTCTCGACGCACTGCCGAATGACTTCGGCAGTATCTTGATGCTCACTCCTGAGACTCTAGAAGAGACTCCGGACAGGGGACACCGGAGACTCCGGTGTTCACACACCGGAAACTCCGGTCTGAGACAACACATCGGAGATTTCGGCCAATATTTGGTCTGTCTCCGGACCCCCTCACAGAATGGTTTTGGGGGAAACTTCGGACCACACCGGAGACTCCAGTCTGAAATATTCAGAAAAGTTCAGTTTTGGCCAGGGAATTTCCCACACTATTATGGCCTTTTCTCTTTTCAATAGATTGACCTGTAGACATTAACACATAGTAAAATGAACCTAATGTTGTTAATGAACACCAAACTAGATTAGGACAAGAATGTCCTTTCAATCTCCCCCTTTTGGTGTTCATGACGCAAGAGGTTTTGCATGGAATTTATAATAAGACATAGCTATGCTCCCCTAACGATGTGCAGCAAGATAAACAAGTAATACATGCAAGTCAGGTAATGGATAACTATTACAATAAGGGAACGAGCATAGACATGTCCACACACATAGATAGTTCACATAAACCAAATAAGTCTCACGAGAACCAAATTAAAGCAAATGTTTGAATAAAGATATGACCATACACCCCAACCCATGCAAACTCGATGCTCCTAATGGCATGGACACCTTCTCCCCTTTGGCATCGAACACAAAACGGAAAGTCCACGCTTATCACCCCAAAGGAGATCAGTTAGAGTCCTCGTCGCCGCCATCCTCCTCCTCCTCATCCTCATCATAATCATCATCAACAGCAGAAGTCTGAGAGCCTTTGCTGTGAGGGCGAGAAGAGGAAGTTCCCTGTGGTGCAAAACCAGAAGTGACCTCTAAGAAAGTCTTCCAATCAACCAAGCTGGCATTCATAGCATTCCAAGTACCAAAGGAAAGTGTGTGATCTAATAGTGCAGAAGGTTCAGCTCCATGCTCATCATTGTATTCTGACTCTCCTTTCCCTTCTTCCTCTCCTTGAGCCTTGATGTCATTGAGGAGCTTCTCAATCCTATGGCTGCTCTTGTAAGACTCATGATGTCCCTTGCAGTTTTCCATGCTCATGCAAAGACAAGGTTTTCTCCCCAAAAGATGCCTTCTTGACTTTCTCCTAAGACACCGTGACGCAGGTAACAGGAGCCATGGGAGCATTGAGGAATTCTTCCTCCTAGCGCCCCTAGGAGGGTGGGAGCACGCCCGCCTCAAAGATCTCATCATCCTCACTCTAATGGCTGCCTAGAAACCATCTTCCCTTTCTTTTGTAGATACACTAGGCATGCTCCGTAAGATTGGGAGGAATAGCAAGTGGTGAACCATGGACTTGGGTATTTATAAGCCTCATCACTAGAGGAGCATATGGAGGAGACTTCTTGTAGAGAATATCATGGTGCATCTCCTCAAAAATGTAATCCACAACATCAATAGCACAACCTTCAACATAGGGCCAGCAAGATATACCTTGTGAGAATGTTGAACTAAGTTGACGAGCCCACATCTAATTGCAT
The DNA here is from genome assembly GCA_023614405.1 of Avena insularis. Classification (NCBI taxonomy): domain Eukaryota; kingdom Viridiplantae; phylum Streptophyta; class Magnoliopsida; order Poales; family Poaceae; genus Avena; species Avena insularis. The sequence continues at coordinate 31,417 of JAJUPC010000733.1, read as the reverse complement.
CATCATTGCCAAGAAGTGGGAGATATGTTGTATGGAATATCCTCAGTAGAAGGTTGTAGAGAGGTAGGATCACATACTGACCAACATCTTCATAAAATCGAGTATCCGCCCCGTTGGTCTTAGCCTTGGTGCGTCCACTACGAGAACCAGCGCCACCTATGAACAGAGAGTGAGGGGGCAACATGGGGGTAAGCACATATGTCCCGAAGATAAGCATGTAACTCACAACTTTGCTGACAAAGTTAGAGGCACTACACCAAGTCTCCGATGTGTAACATCAAATCTCCGCCCTGGACCGAGTTTCAGACATGTGCCGAAAATATCCGGTCTGGGCGAGTCTCCGATCGACCAACCGGAATCTCCGGTCTAGATATTTCGGGTTGCACATGGAGACCACAGATGATATTGATTCTAGCAGATCGGCAAGGATATGAGACTAAAGTGATGCAAAGGAACGATGCATGTTGTTCCAATTGGCAAAATCAGTACAAAACTCAAAATAAATGAAGGGGGTGAACCCTAGGTTCATGGTGAGAGAAAAGGTACCAGATCTGTCCATTGGATAGGTTCCACTGGTGGGGAAGGTCCCAGGGGTGGAGAGGATTGAGTTGGCCAGACAATGATCCGGCAGCAAAACGGCCTCCGGGCAGCAGTTTTGGAGGAGGAGGAGGCGGGTGTGAGAGTGGGGGTCGGGGGTGGAAGATAGAGTCTGATTGACTCTTTCACCCCAGCCCCCTTAAGTCATAGGCAGAACCGCCTGCATCGAGACTCCAGCCCATACTGAGACTCCGTGTTTGCACACCGTAATCTCCAGCCCTCTTCACCAAAAGTAGCCATATTCAAGTTTTGGGACATATGTGATAGATAGAATGTTTATAGGGGAGACTGCTTAGGTTTAGATCTCAAACTGTGAAGAACCAAATAGGCAATGAAATTAACTAAATGGTCATGTGAAACTCCAAATCAATTAGAACTAAGAACCAATCCTTCATAATGAAGGGGGCGGTGGCCGAGGCCACCATGTAAGAGTGTGAGGCATGAAACCGCGAAGAAGTATCCTTGGGTTCATAACCTCTACTCATCAATGAAGCTCACATATCACAAAATGATATTAAGAGAGTTGATTTTCTTAATTTTGGCATTATGGGGGAGGGATATCCCAATGGATTAGGACCGCACTCCCCCTATGTTCATGCCTACACTTAAACCACATAATGATCAAGTAATAGGTGTGTACGCAAGATGATCAAGTCAAACTTCTTGAATCTACGATATTTAGCTCATTCCTCAAATAACAAAATCTTGCTTCATCGAGTGGCTTCATGAAAATATCTGCAAGTTGGTCTTTGTTTGACACATAAGATAACTCAATGTCTCCTCGGGCAACATGATCTCTAATAAAATGATGATGAATCTCAATATGTTTTGTCCTTGTATGATCCATCGAATTATAGGCAATCTTGATAGCACTTTCATTGTCGCATAAAAGAGGCACTTTGTCATAATGGACACCATATTCCTTTAAAGTTTGCCTCATCCATAACAATTGAGTGCATGCACTAGCAGCAGCCACATACTCAAATTTCAAGGTGGAGAGAGATATATAGTTTTGCTTCTTAGAACACCAACATTGAAGGGAATATGCCCGAGAGGCAATAATAAAGTGGTTATTATCTTATTCCATGTTTATGATAAATGTTTATTTTACATGCTATAATTGTATTGATAGGAAACATCAAGACATGTGTGTTTAATAAACAAAAAGGGTTCCTAGTTATGCCTCTCTTATAGACTAGCTTGTTGATTAACAAGATGATCAAGGTTTCCTGATCATGGACATTGGATGTTGTTAATAACAAGGTCACAAAGATTTGTGGAATGATGTGATGAACATTCATCCGAAGTATAGCCTTACGATCAAGTCATTATGTTTATATTTCTATTACATCATACGAAGTAATCTTTATCCTTAGACCATGAGATCATGTTAATTGCTAACACCTAAGAGTATCTTGATAATATCAAACGCCACACCGTAACAGGTGACTATAAAGGTGGGTTCAAGCATACGAAGGTGTTAAGTGTTGAGGCTCATGGATCAAGAGTGGATTTGTCCATCCCGATGACGGATAGATATACTGGCCCTCTCGGTGATATCACATTGAAATAGCTTGCAAGTGATGTGATCACTAAAATGTTATATCACGGGAACGAGAAAAGAGTGCATGTCAGAACTAGATCAAATAGGTATGGAGATTCCAATGATCAATCTCGGACATGTAATATATCGGGACAAAGGGATTTAGTTACTAGCGTTAAAGGTTCTCACGATCACGTAAGTCATCGTTGAATGTGTAGGAGCCGATGGATCTCCGTGTCCCGCTTCGATTATTGATCCGAGAGGGTCTCGATCATGTCTGCATTATTCGTGAACCGTAGGGTGACACACTTAAGGGATACCGACACCATTTGGAGCAAATATGTTTTAGATAAAGATTTAAGAAAGCGCTGGAATTATTTCAATAGACAATCAAACTGCTTCGTGAAATTGCTGAAATTGGTTCTGCATGTAATATTGAAATGTTGCAGGGTTTTATGTGAATGTTTGTTAATTAAAGTAATTAACAAAATTCTGAATAAAAATAATAAAAGCGTTTTATTAATGAGAGAGCATTAAATTTGGATAAATTTAATGCATTTAAAGTGAAGACTTTAAAAGAGAATGAAGGGGCAAATTTATGTGGAGGAGTTACATCACAGAATGGAGGAGGTGAAGGGTCACCTCCTCCATGCGCCAGTTTATGAAGGAGGGGCACGCCCTCCTATAAAAGGCCACCCTCCTCACTTCTCACACACACCTCCTTATGAAGGATCTCTCTCCTCTAGTATTATTCCCCATGGTCTCGGATTAGCGAGATACATGTTCCCGTGGCTTTATCAGAAAGGAGTTGTCGCTCACGCTGCTTTGCTGGAGCAAGGGCCGAGGTTGTCGGGCACCGGACGGTGTGCGATCACGGATGCACCGCCGCTTAAGGTGCCGGACTTGGTGGTGCCGGAGCTGGATCCGATGGATGTGTTGGAGCCGGACTGCTGGACTTCATCACGATCTTGAGATCGGCAAGTGTACGACTACATCAACCACGAGTTCCTACTGCTAACAAAGCTCGTTGTCTTCGAGGGTAAGTTCTCCATGGATGTATGTCCACCCGCTGCTCGTATCTAGTAGATAAATCTTGGCGATAGTTCTCATCGAGGAATTTTTGTTTTCTATGCTACGGACCCAACAAAGGGTATCGAGCCTGATCTATGCGTAGGTGCTTAGCACGGTAGTACATATGTTGATATGTGGCGATGATGATCATGTTATTGCATCTTCTATGTATTTTGGATATTGGTGGCATAGTGGGATGAAGCAATTGACCAACCTTACATGTCATCGCATACATGAGACCGGTTCCACGAATCGACATGCAACTTGTTTTGTATAAGTGGTCAAGCGGTGTCCGCCTCTCCTACTATAGACAATATCTGATTTACAACAAGTTTATAATAACTTAGTTATCCTTGTTGTGGTTCATGTTCGTATGTAAGAACGATTCTATCTCCGAAAGCCCTAAGCCACGTAAAACTTGCAATTGATAAATTAGAGGCGTCTAGTTTAGATCGTTGCTGGGCTAGTGTCTTGATATGGTATTGTTGTAAGTAGATGTATGATAGATACTCTTACAACACATTCAACGTGTAAATTCCATAGTCCTTGGCCTTACACAAAGGAATGATAGAGATCATACCACGATGCAAGTGATAGAGATCAAATGCATGGACCATATCATCTTACTTTACACATTAGATGTTAGCATCTTATCGCTAGTTTGGCGCTTTCAGAGCATTGTAAGATGATCCCTCATTTAAATATAAAGATAAAATGTGTTCTTCCTTAAGTATGCACCGTTCTATGGATCGTGTTTCGAGACATCACGTGATGATCGGGTGTTCTCAACTCTATGCTTTCATGCAACGGGTGTAAGACAGTTTTACACACGCGAATACTAAGGTTCTTACTTGGAGAGCCTAGCATGTAAAGACATGGCCTCGGAACACGGACCGAAAGGTTAAGCATGAGTCATATAGTTGATGCGATGACCATATTGATGCTCGCCTTTGAATCTACACCGACTCACGTGATGATCGGACTTGGTGTAGTGGATTTGGTTCATGTAATCACCAAAAAGGCACGAGGGATGTCGTTTTTGAGTGGGAGTTCATTTCTAATTTGGATTAGTCGAACTTAATTTGTCATAAACTAAATCGAAGTGAATTTGCATAATTTGTTGTAGTCATTGGCATCTGTTCACTACCTTATGCTTAGTTTTAATTGAGATAATAGAACTATAGAATTCTGGATATTTACTTTACGAACTAGTATCATATTGTTTTGAATGTCAATTTTAAGTTTATAAGTCCTATTGCAAACTTTCAGCAAACTCTATTTACTCCATGAAGTTTAATAAGTAGTATTAAATAGAGAGTAAGAATTCTAATGTTAGTATCTAAAGTATCATGTTTGCCTCCATGATTATTGATATTCAAAAGTTGTTTTAATATCAAGATTATATTGGAGCTGAAAATTGTTTCAGAAACCATCATGTGTGAAAGATATTGTGATATCTGAAACAATGTTTTTTTGGTTGCATTATGATAGAGTATAATTTAGCAAAATACATGTTCTCATATTGTATGAGAATTTGTGAAGGATGGAGATGTTAGGCATCCGAATCTACCAAAAAGGTTTTGGGAACTGATATTATACTCGCGATTCTTCCTTATAGGCTATAGTAGCTTGATCATGAAAGTTGTCATGATAAGGATGAATAGAAGATGTAAGTAAAATGTTTACTACACTAAAAGAATACTAGAGAATGGATTTTGAAAGAACACCAAACATTTGATGATGGTGATCCACTTCAAAGTGCAAGTCCAAAGGTATTAGTATTTGACTATATACGCTTTGTACCATGTGTCATGTTGATGACACCACTATTGATGTTGATAGATTCTTTTAAAAGAAAAGGATTTGCTGAAAGAGAATCTATAAAATATTTGGCAAAAATAAAAGGTTGAGATGTCCAACTTAGGTATATAGAAGATATACATGTTATGGCTATATTCCTTGCTTGTTAAACAATTTGGTTCTTAGGTATTGATACCAGATTGGATACCGAATTGGTTGGTATGAAGTGTCATACATGACAAGGCAATTCATGAACTAGATTGGCCGAAGTAACCATCAAGAGAATGAGTGATGATGTTCCTCGATAACAAATAAAGTCTTATTGTGTTTTTCGTTGTCATCAAACCAAGCCTTCAAGATTTGTTTAAATAATTGTTATTTTGTTCAAATCATGAGAACAATGGCTGTTCAAATAATTACCGTATTCCATAAAGGATGAATGAACTTTACTAGTATAGTTGGAGAAATCACATCCATAAACACTATTGCTAAAATGTCGCAAGACAAATGATTGAAAGATAACTTATGAAGTGACATCGCTGTTTAAATTATATTTGAAAGAAAACATGAAGAAACTCCATGTTGATGGATTTTTGGAGTCTTTGATTTTGATCAATTGACGATGTGAGACTTTCCTCAGATAATTGAAACTCCGCCATAGGCCGTAGAGGAACGGATGACTATCTTATTGGAAATTGTGCATGCCGATGTGCATAGTCCATTATGTGTAGCCATATGTGATGGATCTTTTGCTTCATATGCTTTCTCCAAAATTTGTGTGAATATATCTGTATATTTACTTAATAAGGAAGAAGTATGAAACATTTGAAAATTGTTCAAAGACTCTCAAGATGAAGTGGAAAATCATTGTAACAAGAAAATAAAGAGTTTATGATTCGATCATAAAGGAAGATATTTGATTTACATGTTTAGAAAAAACACCTAAGACTTGAGGAATTGTTCCATGATTTGTGTTTCTCGATAAACCATAGGAGTATGGCATATTCGAGAGATAAAATCAAACCATGTTTAACATGGTAAGATCAAGGGTGTCATTTATAAACTGCCATTATGTTTTAAGGATTGAAGCTTTAGAGACTACCGCTTTTAATCGAAAAGAGCACCATCGTGATCCATTGAAATGACACCATATGAGTTATGGTTTGGGATAAAACCCAATTGTCTTTTCTTAAATTTTGGTATGCTATGCATAAGTAAAATGTTTACAACCAAAGTCGGATATGCACGTCTTTGTAGGTTATCCCAAAGAATTTGTTGGGAATTTCTCCATAACACCGAGGACAAAGGAGTTTGTTACTTGGAACGTCAAGTTTCTTGAGAAGGAATTTTTCTTGAAAAGTTAAGTGGGAGGACAATAGAACTTTGATAAGGTTGTTGAACCTTAGCTATATGTGCTAAGTAGCGCAGCCATGAAAGTGTCTCGGTATGCCACAATGCTCATGGCTCTCGTGATTACAAAAGGTGTGATCTCGGAGATCGTAGTTCCTATAGAACCGCAGGGTCGGTAAGAATCAAATAGTAAGATTTGATAAGCAAGTCGTTATTGTTTTGACAATGATGAACCGACTACATGCAAAGAAGCGATGATGGGCCCGACTTCAAAATGACTAGAAGTCATAGAATCCGTGATAGTATCCATACACTAGAAAACAAGTTTCGAACTTGGAAGACCTCCTAAAGGCGTGAAGCCCATCGGTCGTGTTTGGATGTATAAATAAATAAGACATGGATGTTTAACATCTATGAAATAGTCGATATGTCGTAAAGAAGTTTACTTACAATGTTCAAGGAGTTGACTATGACAAGATTTAATCTTTCATAGCTATATATAGTCTTGACGGATTAATGTAGCAACCACTACATATAATTTGGTAGTTGAATAAACAAAACAAGGTTCTTCTAATAGAACGGTAACCTAGGACATGTACATGACATGGTCCGAAGGGTTTTGTTAATTCAAAGGGTGCTAAAATGGCATGTAAACTTCAATAGTTGAGTTGGAATCTTCACCATGATGAAACTGTTAAAAGAGTTTAAATTCATCGGAGATGATGAAGATGCTTGCATTTGCAAGAAATTAAGGGAGCGCTGAGACATATTTCTAATACATTATGTAGAGGACATATTGTTGATTGAAATGATGTATCTTGTATTGACACAAGTTAAGAATTTCATTAAAATAAGATTTCGATGAAAACTTGGGCAAACCCGGAATATTAGGCATCAATATCTATATGGATAGATTAAGGCGCTAATATGGTTGTGCCAGACATACATATATGAGATATTGAAAGGGTTCAATATGGAAACAATAAGAAAGGTTCTTGCTGCATGGAAAGGATTATATCAAAATTCAAGTGTTTCAACACTTGGTGAGTAAAATCACATGAAGATTTTGATCGATTATACCATGATATGTATATATCCAGAATTTCCTATGCTCTAAATGTTATGAGCATATACCAGAATGATTCATAAGATGATCATTGACAATAGTAAAGATATTCTTATGAGCTTTGGAAGAACTAAGAATATATAATGTATAAGTGACAAATAGTTAAAGGTAGTTCATTGTAAAGTGTTACATTGATACTAGTTTTGTCGCAAGATACAAATTAAATTTATCTATGGCACAATGTAATGGAAAGGATGTTCCATGATGGATTTGGATGAGTTCCAAAGTTGAGACATTGTGACGGATACTACAACAAAAGGCTAAGTATATGACTGCTATAGTAGCAACAAAGGAGGGCATTTGTGCTAAGTAGTTTGTTATCAAACTAGGTGTGGTTCAAAGTGGGCTAATACTATGAAGATATATTGTGTGACAATAATATCAACATATTTTGAGCCGAACGAACTAAAGGTCTCACCAAAGGACCAAATCTATACAATGCCATCTCATTTGAGAATGAGTGATGCATAGAGACGCAAAGACATGCAAATACACACGGACCTGAAACTGTCAGATCTAGAGATTATGTTAACCACTAGCAATAGCGTATATGCAACACCAGAAAGCCATAGGTGTTCAATACGCAAAGTTTTTCAAACTAGATTATTGGCTCTAGTGCAAGTGGGAGATCAAGGAATATGCCCGAGAGGCAATAATAAAGTGGTTATTATCTTATTCCATGTTTATGATAAATGTTTATTTTACATGCTATAATTGTACTGATAGGAAACATTAATACATGTGTGTTTAATAAACAAAAAGGGTTCCTAGTTATGCCTCTCTTATAGACTAGCTTGTTGATTAACAAGATGATCAAGGTTTCGATCATGGACATCGGATGTGGTTAATATAAGGTCACATCATTTGTGAAATGATGTGATGAACATTCATCTGAAGTATAGCATTACGATCAAGTCATTATGTTTATATTGCTATAACATCATATGAAGTAATCTTTATCCTTAGACCATGAGATCATGTTAATTGCTAACACCGGAAGAGTATCTTGATAACATCAAACGTCACACCGTAACATGGTGACTATAAAGGTGGGTTCAGTGCTACGAAGGTGTTATGTTGAGGCTCATGGATCAAGAGTGGGATTTGTCCATACCGATGATGGATAGATATACTCTGGACCCTCTCGGTGATATCACATTGAAATAGCTTGCAAGCAAGTGATGTGATCACTAGAATGTTATATCGCGGGAACGAGAAAAGAGTGCATGTCGGTAACGAGATCAAACTAGGTATGGAGATACCAATGATCGAATCTCGGACATGTAATATATCACAGGACAAAGGGATTTAGTTACTAGCGTTAAAGGTTCTCACGATCACAAAAGTCATCGTTGAATGTGTAGGAGCCAAGATGGATCTCCGTGTCCCGCTCGATTATTGATCTGAGAGGGGTCTCGATCATGTCTGCATTATTCACGAACCGTAGGGTGACACACTTAAGGGATACCGACACCATTTGGAGCAAATATGTTTCAGATAAAGATTTAAGAAAGCGTTGGAATTATTTCAATAGACACCGAAACTGTTTCGGGTGAAATTGCTGAAATTGGTTCTGCATGTAATATTGAAATGTTGCAGGGGGTTTTATGTGAATGTTTGTTAATTAAAATAATTAACAAAATTCTGAATAAAAATAATAAAAGAGTTTTATTTAATGAGAGAGCATTAAATTTGGAGAAATTTAATGCATTTAAAGTGGAGACTTTAAAAGAGAATGTGAAGGGGCAAATTTATGTGGAGGGAGTTACCACCACATGAATGGAGGAGGTGAAGGGTCACCTCCTCCATGCGCCTGCCATGAAGGAGGGGGACCCCCCTCCTCCTATAAAAGGCCACCCCCTCCTCACTTCTCACACACACCTCCTTGTGAAGGATCTCTCTCCCCCTCTAGTATTATTCCCCCATGGTCTCGGATTAGCAAGATACATGTTCCTGGTGGCTTCATCTGGAAAGGAGTTGTCGCTACCGCTTTGCTGGATCAAGGGACAAAGGTTGTCGGGTACCGGACGGTGTGCGATCACGGATGCACCACCGCTTATGTGCTGGACTTGGTGGTGCTGGAGCTGAATCTGATGGACGGCCGGAGCCGGACCGCTGGACTTCATCACGATCTTGAGATCGGCAAGTGTACCACATCAACCACAAGTTCCTACCGTTAACAAAGCTCGTTGTCTTCGAGGGTAAGTTCTCCATGGATGTATGTCCACCCGCTGTTCGTATCTAGTAGATAGATCTTGGCGATAGTTCTCATCGAGGAAATTTTTGTTTTCTATCCTCATGGACCCAACAAACACATCAAGGACCTACCAAGGAATTGGCAAGCACCGTGGTTGATTTTATATCATCCTTATCACCAGCCCAATCTGAATCAGTTTAGCCACAAAGAGAGTATGTTGAGCCCCTAGGATACCACACACCATAGTTTGGGGTATGAACCAAATATCTAAGATTCTTTTGACAGCCATCAAGTGGCTTTTAGGAGACGCTTTGATATCTTGCACACTCCTACATTAACACAATATCGGGTCTATATACACATAGGTAAAGCAAAGAACCAATCATGGATCGGTATACCTTTTGATCAACATCTTTACCATTTGGGTTAAGTTCAAGATGAGTCTTTGTTGCCATGGGAGTGGGAGATCCATTTAGTTCTTTCATGTTGAACCTCTTGAGCATGTCTTGAGTATACTTGGCCTGATTAAAGAAGGTTCCTCCTCTTATTTGCTTGATCTCAAAACCAAGAAATACCTCAACTCTCCCATCATAGACATCCTAAACCCGCCACCATAAGCTTTGAGATTTCATCATTAAAATCTTTGTTGGCCGAGCCAAAGATAATATCATCAACATATATTTGGCAAATGAAAATCTCCCTGGCAAGGGTTAACTCATCAATGCCCATCGCAGATGGACTTAGGTTCGAGGAAGTAGGGAGTACTAGATGCATCGATCGGCTAGCAAACAAGAAATCAGTGACACGAGATTTACCTGTGTTCAGCCTCAGAGAGGACCCTACTCGCTTGTTCGCTTCTTGGAATTATCAAGAGTCGAAAATTATAGGGTGCGAGATTCGATCTCGCGATGGTGTGGAAACTAGGGTTGTGAATATCCTCCTCCGCCTCCCAGCCTTTATATAGATAGGCTAGGTCTCGTGATAGCAAATGAGCCGGCCATATATTAGGTTTTCCTTTAAACTTATATCTTGGTTTTTGTCATGTTCTTCAAGGAGTCAAGTCTCCTGTGCCACCCAAAATTGATCGACTTTAGCAACGCTGTGGGCTTCTTCTGGGCTCGACCGGAAATGCTGAACACTAGTACCTATAGGGTATCCCTAAGATAGAAGCCCCACAGTGTCCAATCGAATCGCAGATTTGAGTCGAGACTAAGAAACATTATAGAGAATAGCCAAGTGCATTTTAGGGTGCTTCGGTTCATGTCATAGGGATTGTCGATATACGTGCCTAATTCATCCAATCTATCGGGATCGCTTAATCGCCTTTAGGGCAAAACAACGCATCTATTTCAAACTCGAGTCCCGGACCAATTCAGTAAAATGTCTGGCGAATTCGACTCATGTCACGGAGGTCTTACGTAATCGATTTCCAAAGATATAAGTGTGAGCACTCGACGCGTCCATCAAGGCTTATTTCATCACACCTGCAGGAACAGATTATTTCTGGTAGAGTGTAGCAGGTGCGTTGCCAGGCCTTTCTCAGGTCTTATCTTAACCCTGTGAGCGTGGCATCCAAATTTTGTCTTCGCGGAGATGATTCTGGTGGCCCGGAGATGCTGTCTCATTGCTGGGAGAATTTGAGGCGTAGTCTCCAACCCTTTCGAGTGTGAATGTAGTAAACACACATTTAGGAAAAGAAAAAAGGTAATAGGGTGCACGACCAGTGCTCCCTATGAGAGTAGTCCCCGAGTGCCTATTTGAGTTGCAGATTCGAGCGGGGACTTATGAGTATTTTTGATGCTTGTCGATTTTGCTTGTTTAAGTCGTGTATGCCTTCAGCGCTGCCTATGGGAGTAACCCCGAGTCCACAATCGAATCCTTGATTCGAGTAGGGGATTTTAAGTGCAATTATCTTGTCAAAATGTTTCCATAAAGTTTTTCAGGTGTGCGGCCAGCGCTCCTGTTAGGAGTAGCCCCCGAGTGCTTAGTCGAGTCGTAGACTCGAGTGAGGACTAGATTAGTCGTAAGGTGCTCCTGCTGGAGTGGATGATGTCGTCGATGATGAGATGACCTCACTTGCCCGCATGAGCGGTTTTGACGGACGGACGAAAGTGGGGCCCCATTTTGACTTGGATTTGACCAGCGGTGTAATCTTCGATTTTAATCGCGCTCCTCGATTCTCGTATGTAATGGGATGAGTGCAGCGATGGTTTGCGCTTGCATTGCCACACGCCTATATTGATTTGCACCACACGTGTCGATGGTGCACCGCCGCTGGATTGCATCCGCGGTGAGGTTAAGTAGGGATTGTTGTGCGTTAATTTTCCCCACACTCATCTTCTTCCTGCGCTGCTGCTCCATTGCTGCCCACCGCTGCTCCTCTACCACGCCTACATTGCCGCGCTTAGACGGCCTCAAGACATTCCCTAGCTACTTCCTCAGGCTCCCACCGCAAGCGGAAAACGGGAAAAGAAGGGCGCTTCGGGTTAGATCCGCGGCCGCTACTATTGCGCCAAGAAGGTCACTAGCTATGGTTTCATCGCTACCGCAGCCACCAAGAAGAAAGGTGCGAGCATGCGCCACCAATGGATCATGGAGGTATTCCGCCATAAAGGAGTTTGAGTCATCTATTACGCCAAGATGGCGCTTCCCGGCTGCTGAAACTGAATGTTGAATGCCCGAGATGAGCTAATCCCCATCCCCGCTTAGATTTCAGGTAATGTTTCTTGCCTTTGTCATTCGAGGTCTTCTCTCCCCTCCACATGTTTGTGTGAGGGTTGATTTTCTTCTATGGGCTTCAGCCCATCACCGACCCCAATTCCATTCACCACATTGCTCGCTAGATTACTCTTTGTAAGTGTTGGCTCATCGAGCCATACTTTGGTCTCTTCAAAAAACTTTTCAAATTGAAGGCCAATGAGTTCGCTTAGTAGTCTATGATATAGGAGGTCAGGGATCCATGTGGACTCCAATGCCCAATACTTCTCCCTCAACTTCAATGCATCCGCCCAAGGATGGAGGGAAAAGTGGTTCTACATCCGCACTGACGGTGGATCAACGTCATGGTTCATCGTTGACGACGGACAGGTCGCCAAGTAGTCTCAACCCCAGCGGCTCTGGGGTCGATTGGGGCTTACCAGGCTCCAAATAACATGGCGATGGGGGCGATCGAACTGGTGGACGACGGCGGACTTCAAAGCGTGGTCGCGGCGGCTCCGGGTGGTCACAATCGATGGCTCCTTCCTCCTTCGCTACGGCGAAGCTCAAGACAATTCCGGCGATCGAGGGCTCAAGTCGCCCGTGGATGGTGTGAGGGGACTGGAAGGTGGTGAGTGTTGAGTTGAAGGAATATGCCCAGAGGCAATAATAAAGTGGTTATTATCTGATTCCATGTTTATGATAAAAGTTTATTTTGTATGCTATAATTGTATTGATCGGAAACGCCAATACATGTGTGTTTAATAAACAAAAAGGGTTCCTAGTTATGCCTGTTTTATAGACTAGCTTGTTGATTAACAAGATGGTCAAGGTTTCTGATCATGGACATTGATGTTGTTAATAACAAGGTCACAACATTTGTGAAATGATGTGATGAACATTCATCCAAGTATAGCATTACGATCAAGTTATTGTGTTTATATTGCTATAACATCATACGGTAATCTTTATCCTTAGACCATGAGATCATGTTAATTCCTAACACCTAAGAGTATCTTGATAATATCAAACGCCACACCGCAACAGGTGACTATAAAGATGGGTTCAATGCTACGAAGGTGTTATGTTGAGGCTCATGGATCAAGAGTGAATTTGTCAATCCCGATTACGGATAGATATACTCGGGCTCACATTAAGATAGCTTGAAGCAAGTGATGGATCACTAGAATGTTATATCACAGAACGAGAAAAGAGTGCATGTCGGCAACGAGATCAAACTAGGTATGGAGATACCGATGATCGAATCTCGGACATGTAATATATCGCGAGACAAAGGCATTTAGTTACAAGCGTTAAAGGTTCTCACGATCACAGATGTCATCATTGAATATGCTGGAGTCAGTATGAATCTCCAGGTCCCGCTTCTGATTATTGATTTGAGAGGAGTCTCAATCATGTCCGCATTATTCGCGAACCGTAGGGTGACACACGTAGGATTACCGGACACCATTTTGGAGCACATATGTTTCATTTAAAGAATTGCAAAAGCGCAGAAATTATTTTGGGTGAAATTGCAGAAAGTGGTTCTGCATGTGATATTGAAATATTGCAAGGGGTTATATGTGAATGTTTGTTAATTAAAGTAATTAACAAAATTCTGAATAAATTTAATAAAGAGTAAAATGCACCAGAGGTCCTAAAAGTTTGGAGGATACCGATGCGATCCTAAAAGTTTCAACTTGTATACGGAGGTCCCAATTCTTAGATAGTTGTGCACTGAAGGTCCTAATTCTCTATTAGTTGTGTACTGCATGTCCTAATTCTCAGCTACAGCCCCGGCTCCAGTGCACATGGATCTGATAATTAGGACCTCCGGTACACGAGTCCAAACTTTTAGGACCTCATATAGTTTTCTCCAAACTTTAGGACCTCCTGCATTTTACTTTTTAATAAAAGAGTTTTATTAAATGAGAGAGCATTAAACTTGGAGAATTTTAATGCATTTAAAGTAAGGACTTTAAAGGGGAATGTGAAGAGGCATTTTAATGTGGAGGGGTTACCACCACATGAATGGGGGAGGTGAGGAGTCACCCCCATGCGCCGGCCATGAAGGAGGGGCACCCCCCTTCCTCCTATAAAAGGCCCCCCTCTTCCTCCTTCTTCCTCAGACCTCCTTGTGAAGGATCTCTCTCCCCCTCTAGAATGATTCCCCAGGGTCTCGGATTAGCGAGATACATGTCCCGGTGGCATTTCGTTTGGAAGGAGTTGCTATTTCCGCTGGATCACTGGAGCGAGGAGATGGAGGTTGTCCGTGGATCAACGTGAACGTAAAGTAGCACGGATGCGCTGGTGAGTTGCGCGCCGACTTCCACTGATCTTGAGATCGGCAAGTGTATGACTACATCAACCACGTAGTTCCTACTGCTAACAAAACTCGTTGTCTTCGAGGGTAAGTTCTTGTTGGATGTATGTCCACCCGTTGCTTTGTACCTAGTAGATAGATCTTGGCGTGTAGTTCTCATCGTAGGAATTTCTTTGTTTTCTATGTTTCAGACCCAACAGGAGTGTGGAGAAATAGGGTTGGGGAGGTCTCCTTTCATAGCTTGATGAGGGGACCGTGGAGGTGCGGCGGTGAGCTCTTAAGTGACGATGGTATAGGGGGCTAAAGGCATGGGCAAGGTAGGCGGATGGTGCTCTGCCTCCTGGCGGTCATCTACGGTGTAATGGCGCGGCTAGGGGCGGTGGTGTTTGGTCGAGCGTGGCTGGCGCTCTGAGCAGGAGCGGCGGCGGTCGACGCGGCTCACGGTGGGTGCTGGTCGCGCGGCGGGAAATGGGCATGTCCGGGAGTGTGCTGGGGTCAAGGCGGAGCGGCGCGCGCGGGCTATGGTCGAGGGGCGGCGTGTGCTGCCTTGTCGGGCGCAGCGCATTGGCGCGGTCCATGCATGGTGCAGAGGCGAAGAGCGCGGGCGTGCCTCGGTGGTCCAGTGCTCGGCTGCATCCGTGGGGTGGACAGGGGGTCGTGGTAGGGTGCGGCGGAGCTAGAGGACATGCTGGTTAGGTGCGACGTTCAAGCCGGGCTATGGTCAGTCACACCATTCTGGCAAGGCATCAAGCGCCATGTGAAGGGGGATGTTGTCTGGGGCTGGGTTAGGCTAAGAGGGGACAGAGGAGAGTAAAGAGGGTCAAATGGGGGACAAGAACTTGATTAGCAAGAGTATTAGTTAGGCTAGATTATCTTTGCCTGCCAACTGTTCGAAACAATGGCCACAAGAGAATTTTTATTGAATTTTGAAAAGATTTTTGGTGTGGGTGTTAGTCATAAGCTTGATCATCTGTGGTTGCTTGGGATTGTAAAGGTGAACTCATTTGAGTGGTTTTTGAAAAAGTGGGATCTATGCATATGAAGTGGATTCAAATTTCAAATGCCATTTAAAATTGGTGTTTAAATGTTTTTGTAAGATTTCAAAGTGGGCCTTGGTAGACCTTTACTTGTACTAGCAAGGGGTGAAAAGAGTTGAGAATGTTTCTGTTTGAATTTGACTTCTAGGAACACCTAAAGTGACCTAGTGGGTTAAATGGCCAAACCCACCATTTGGTCTGTTTATTCTTATTTGATTTCTTTTTCTTTGGATTTTGTTTGGGAATGATCTAGATGATGTGGCATTCACCTTTGAATCATTTTACAACCATTAGAACAAACACACATGGCATTTTCAAACAATTCTATATGAATGCAAACACACATGCATTCTTAATTGTTTTTTTAATGATAAAAAGTTTTTGTTAACCCTAAACTGCGTGATTTGGATCTTGATTAACCTTGATTAAAGTTTTGGGATGTTACATTCATGAAAAGAAAACACATGCAATGACTCTAGTGGTGGTTTATGAAAAGAACACACATTCAATGACTGTGGATCCAATTGGTTTATGAAAAGAACAAACATTCAATGACTCTAGTTGTAGTTTATGAAAAGAACACACATGTAATGACTCTAGTGGATCCAAGTGGTTTATGAAAAGAATGTACATGCAAATGACTCTAGTTGTGGTTTATGAAAGGAACACTCATGCAATGACTCTAGTGGATCCAAGTGGTTTATGAAAAGAACAAACATGCAATGACTCTAGTTGTGGTTTATGAAAAGAACTCACATGCAATGACATGCAATGACACTAGTGGATCCATGTGGTTTGGGAAAGGAACACACGTGCAATGACACTGGTGGTGGTTTATGAAAAGAACACACATGAAAATGACACAGGTGGATCCATGGTTTAGGAAAGGAACACACATGCAATGACGCTGGTGGTGGTTTATGAAAAGAACACACATGCAAATGACTTTGGTGGATCCATGTGGTTTATGAAAAAGAACACACATGCAATGACTCTAGTGGTGGTTTATGAAAAGAACACACATGGAATGACATTGGTGGATCCAGGTGGTTTATGAAAGGAACACACATTCAATGACACTGTGATGGTTTGATGAAAATAACACACATGCAAATGACACTGGATCCATGTGGTTTAGTAAAATAACACACATGCAAATCCTCTGTGGATCCAATTGGTATATGAAAAGAACAAACATGCAATGACTCTTGTTGTGGTTTATGAAAATGACACACATGCAATGACACTGTGGATCCAGGTGGTTTATGAAAAGAACACACATGCAATGACTCAAGTCAGGGTTTATGAAAAGAACACACATGCAATGACATGCAATGCCACTGTGGATCCATGTGGTTTAGGAAAGGAACACATATGCAAATGACACCGTGGTGGTTTGATGAAAAGAACACACATGCAAATGACACTGGTGGATCCATGTGGTTTAGTAAAATAACACACATGCAAATGACACTAGTGGTGGTTGAGGAAAAGAACACACATGCAATGACTCTAGTGGTTTCTTATGAAAATAACACACATGCAATGACATGTAATGATACTAGTGGATCCAATTGGTTTATGAAAAGAACAAACATGCAATGAGTCTAGTTGTGGTTTATGAAAAGGACACACATGCAATAACACTGTGGATCCGTGTGGTTGATGAAACGAACACACATGCAATGACTATAGTTGTGGTTTATGAAAAGAACACACATGCAATGACACTGTGGATTCATGTTGTTTAGGAAAGGAACACGATGCAAATGACACTGTGGTGGTTTGATGAAAAGAACACACATACAAATGACACTGGTGGATCCATGTGGTTTAGTAAAATAACACACAAGCAAATGACACTAGTGGTGGTTTAGGAAAAGAACACACATGCAATGACTCTAGTTGTGGTTTATGAAAAGAAAACACATGCAATGACATTGGTGAATCCAGGTGGTTTATGAAAAGAACACACATGCAATGACTCTAATGGTGGTTTAGGAAAAGAACACACATGTAATGAAATGCAATGACACTGATGGATCCATGTGGTTTAGGAAAGGAACACACCTGCAAATGACACTGTGGTGGTTTGATGAAAAGAACACAAATACAAATGACATGGTGGATCCATGTGGTTTAGTAAAATAACACACATGCAAATGACACTAGTGGTGGTTTAGGAAAAGAACACACATCCAATGACTCTAGTTGTGGTTTATGAAAAGAAAACACATGCAATGACATGGAATGATACTGGTGGATCCAATTGGTTTATGAAAAGAACAAACATGCAATTACTCTAGTTGTGGTTTATGAAAAGGACACACATGAGATGACACTGGTGGATCCAGGTGGTTTATGAAAAGAACACACATGCAATTACTCTAGTGGTGGTTAATGAAAGGAACACACATGCAATGACTCTGTGGATCCAAGTGGTTTACGTAAAAGAACACACATGCAAATTACACTAGTGGTGGTTGAGGAAAAGAACACACATGCAATGACTCTAGTGGTGGTTTATGAAAAGAACAAACATGCAATGACATGCAATGATACTGTGGATCCAATTGGTTTATGAAAAGAACAAACATGCAATGACTCTAGTTGTGGTTTATGAAAAGTACACACATGCTATGACTCTAGTTGATCCAGGTGGTTTATGAAAATAACACACATGCAATGACTCTAGTGGTGGTTTATGTAAATATAACACATGCAATGACATGCTATGACACTGTGGATCCATGTGGTTTAGGAACGAACAAACATGCAAATGACTCTAGTTGTAGTTTATGAAAAGAACAAACAAGCAAATGACACTGATGGGTCCATGTGGTTTAGTAAAGTAACACACATGCAAATGACACTAGTGGTGGTTTAGGAAAAGAACACACATGCAATGACTCTCCTGGAGCATAAGGAAAAGAACACACAACAAATGACTCAGGTGCATCCAAGAGGTTAAGGAAAAGAACAAACATGCAATGACAATAGTTGTGGTTTACGAAAAGAACACGCATGCAATGATTCCGTGGATCCAAGTGGTTTATGAAAAGAACAAACATGCAATGACTCTAGTTGTGGTTTATGATAAGAAAAACTTGCAATGACTCTAGTTATGGTTTACGAAAAGCACTCACATGCAATGACATTGGTGGATCTAGTTGGTTTATGAAGAAAAACATATGTAATGACTCTAGTGGTGGTTTACAAAAATAACACACATGCAATGACTCGTGGATCCAATTGGTTTATGAAAAGAACAAACATGCAATGACTGAGTTGTGGTTTATGAAAAGAACACACATGCAATGACTGTGGATCCAAGTGGTTTATGAAAAGAACAAACATGCAAATGACTCTAGTTGTGGTTTATGAAAGGAACACACATTCAATGACTCTTGTGGATCCAAGTGGTTTATGAAAAGAACAAACATGCAATGACTCTAGTTGTGGTTTATGAAAAGAACTCATATGCGATGACACTGGTGGATCCATGTGGTTTAGGAAAGGAACACACATGCAATGACACTGGTGGATCCATTTGGTTTAGCAAAGGAACACACATGCAATGACACTGGTGGTGGTTTATGAAAAGAACACACATGCAAATGACACTGGTGGATCCATGTGGTTTAGTAAAATAACACACATGCAAATGACACTAGTGGTGGTTTAGGAAAAGAACACACATCCAATGACTCTAGTTGTGGTTTATGAAAAGAAAACACATGCAATGACATGGAATGATACTGGTGGATCCAATTGGTTTATGAAAAGAACAAACATGCAATTACTCTAGTTGTGGTTTATGAAAAGGACACACATGCGATGACACTGGTGGATCCAGGTGGTTTATGAAAAGAACACACATGCAATTACCTAGTGGTGGTTAATGAAAGGAACACACATGCAATGACTGTGGATCCAAGTGGTTTATGAAAAGAACACACATGCAAATGACACTAGTGGTGGTTGAGGAAAAGAACACATGCAATGACTCTAGTGGTGGGTTATGAAAAGAACAAACATGCAATGACATGCAATGATACTGTGGATCCAATTGGTTAATGAAAAGACAAATCATGCAATGACTCTAGTTGTGGATTATGAATACGTAACACATGCAATGACAATTGTGTATCGACGTGGTTTATGAAAAGAACACACATGCAATGACTCTAGTGGTGGTTTATGAAAATATCACATGCAATGACATGCAATGACTGGTGGATCCATGTGGTTTAGAAACGGAACACACATGCAAATGACTCTAGTTGTAGTTTATGAAAAGAACAAACAAGCAAATGACACTGATGGGTCCATGTGGTTTAGTAAAGTAACACACATGCAAATGACACTAGTGGTGGTTTAGGAAAAGAACACACATGCAATGACTCTACTGGTGGTTTAGGAAAAGAACACACATTCAATGACTCGTGGATACAAGTGGTTTATGAAAAGAACAAACATGCAATGACTCTAGTTGTGGTTTACGAAAAGAACACGCATGCAATGACTCTGGTGGATCCAAGTGGTTTATGAAAAGAACAAACATGCAATGACTTAGTTGTGGTTTATGATAAGAAAACTTGCAATGACTCTAGTTATGGTTTACTTAAAAGGACGCACATGCAATGACATTGGTGGATCTAGTTGGTTTATGAAGAAAAACATATGTAATGACTCTAGTGGTGGTTTACAAAATAACACACATGCGATGACTGTGGATCCAATTGGTTTATGAATAGAACAAACATGCAATGACCGTAGTTGTGGTTTATGAAAAGAACACACATGCAATGACTCTGGTGGATCCAAGTGGTTTATGAAAAGAACAAACATGCAAATGACTCTAGTTGTGCTTTATGAAAGGAACACACATTCAATTACTCTTGTGGATCCAAGTGGTTTATGAAAAGAACAAACATGCAATGACTCTAGTTGTGGTTTATGAAAAGGACACACATGCAATGACACTGGTGGATCCATGAGCTTTAGGAAAGGAACACACATGCAATGACACTGGTGGATCCATTTGGTTTAGGAAAGGAACACACATGCAATGACACTGCTGGTGGTTTATGAAAAGAACACACATGCAAATGACACTGATGCATCCATTTGGTTTAGTAAAATAACACACACGCAATGACACTGGTGGTGGTTTATGAAAAGAACACACATGCAAATGACTGTGGATCCATGTGGTTTATGAAAAGAACACACATGCAATTACCTAGTGGTGGTTTATGAAAAGAATACACATGCAATGACACCGTGGATACAGGTGGTTTATGAAAGGAACACACATGCAATGACACTAGTGGTGGTTTGATGAAAAGAACACACATGCAAATGACACTGGTGGATCCATGTGGTTTAGTAAAATAACACACATGCAAATACTCTGGTGGTCCAATTGGTTTATGAAAATAACAAACATGCAATGACTCTAGTTGTGGTTTATGAAAAGGACACACATGCAATGACACTGTTGGATCTAGGTGGTTTATGAAAAGAACACACATGCAATGACTAGTGGTGGTTTATGAAAAGAACACATATGCAATGACATGCAATGACACTGTGGATCCATGTGTTTTAGGAAAGGGACACACATGCAAATGACACTAGTGGTGCTTTGATGAAAAGAACGACATGCAAATGAGACTGGTGGATCCATGTGATTTAGTAAAATAACACACATGCAAATGACACTAGTGGTGGTTTAGGAAAAGAACACACGCATGAGGACTCTAGTGGTGGTTTATGAAAAGAACACACATGCAATGACATGCAATGATACTAGTGGATCCAATCGGTTTATGAAAAGAACAAACATGCAATGACTCTAGTTGTGGTTTATGAAAAGGATACACATGCAATGACACTGGTGGATCCAGGTGGTTTATGAAAAGAACACACGTAAATGACTCTAGTGGTGGTTTAGGAAAAGAACACACATGCAATGACATGCAATGACACTGTGGATCCATGTGGTTTAGGAAACGAACACACCGCAAATGACACTGTGGTGGTTTGATGAAAATAACACACATACAAATGACACTGGTGGATCCATGTGGTTTAGTAAAATAACACACATGCAAATGACACTAGTGGTGGTTTAGGAAAAGAATACACATGCAATGACTCTAGTTGTGTTCTATAAAAAGAAAACACATGCAATGATATGCAATGATACTGGTGGATCCAATTATTTATGAAAAGAACAAACATGCAATGACTCTAGTTGTGGTTTATGAAAAGAACACACATGCAATGACAAGCAATGCCATCGTGGATCCATGTGGTTTAGGAAAGGAACACACATGCAAATGACACTGGTGGTGGTTTGATGAAAAGAACACACATGCAAATGACACTAGTGGATCCATGTGGTTTAATAAAATAACACACATGCAAATTACACTAGTGGTGGTTGAGGAAAATAACCCACATGCAATGACTCTAGTGGTGATTTATAAAAAGAACACACATGCAATGACATGCAATGATATCGTTTATCCAATTGGTTTATGAAAATAACAAACATGCAATGACTCTAGTTGTGGTTTATTGTAACATCCCTAAAAATCATGTTTCAAAACTCATTCATATCATCTTTGCATCATTCATACATTTAGGGTTTTTCTCAAAATCATTTAGAAACACAAACTTTGGCTATGATTTCATGTGGGCAATTTATCTCAATTGGCCATCACCCTTTGATATTTGATTGTCTATGAACTTGTTTGCTTCCATGGTTGGAAAGATTAGAAGTAGCATTTAAACCCAAGATTCCAAATTTAGAAATATTTTATAAACCCTATTCCAAATATTTGCAACTAGAGCAAATCTCTGTTTATTTTGAAACCCAAGCTTGACCAAGCCTTTGCAAGGTAACCACTAGGTTATTTGATTGTTTCAGAACCCACGTAACCCGCAAAAATCCCTGAAGAAGTTTGAATTCAAAAGGATTTGAATTCATATCAAATTCTATTCAGAAAATGGAATTAGAAAAGAAAAGCTTAAACAAAAGAAAGGGCCGAGCGCTTAATCGCCCAAAGAAGACATCGAGCCCAGCAAGCCCACCCGGGATCTCTTTTCCTTCACACGCCATGGAAAGCACACGCAGACAGACGCCGAATGACTCCACCAACACCTCGCACTTTTCACTGACGAGCGGCCTCCACGCTGCCCTCGCTCTTCCCTAGATCGGCCGCTACCACGCCGCCGCAGCAGTTGAAGGCCGGTAATGGCGCTGGCGTAAATGGGCATTAAAACTCGAGCGCTTCGCCGATTCCCCGGCTATAAGATCCTCTCTCGCCTCGCGATCTTTTTCCCCAGATACCTCGCCACTCCGCCACCAGGCGCCTCAATCAGCTTTGCACCGCCGCAGATGCAGCCTCTCCGCGACGATTCCGTGAGTCCAGAGCTCCTCCGCCTCGTTTACAATCTGACTTAGCGTGTTCTTTGCGCATCTCCCCGACCTCACTAGTCCGTCCCTGTACTGCCCAGGTCGCCGGTTCCACTTGATACCGCAACCACCGCTGCTCGCAGACGAACTCCGGCGAACTCCAGGTAACGCCCACGACGACCACCCGACGCAACCGCCGCCTACAAAGAATTCCCGGCGAGCAATCTAGGACAGCTTCGAGCACCCTTGACCAACCGCGAGTACGACGAAGCTTCGCCAGACCTCCTGAGCCCGGTGAGCTACTACCTTTCTCCTCGCTCACATCATCGGTAACGCCATCGATCGATCCGCCGCCGGTAGCCCGCCCGCCGCCGCCGCCGTGTCGATAAGAACTGCGGATTCAGATCCGATGGCTTAGATAGAATGACTAATCAAGGGGTACGCTGATCTGAGCCGCACCTGCCTTTTAGATCCAGCGTCGTATCGCCGATCCGTATTTAACCGCACGGGCTAATAAGAACATGACGCTGGCTAGGTTAGATCTGGAATAGAATTTAAAACCAGAAATTTGATCCAAATTGAATTGTTTATATCTTTTGAATTCCACGTTGGAATTTTGCAAACTTTATACCGTTGATTCAGAAAAACAAGACCTTTCTGCCCATCTAATTTGTTTAGCAAATAGTAACCATTTGATTGGCTTAAATTGCAGAGACTTGTTTGAGGCCTTTTAAGTATAGATTTAGTTTAGTATTTTGTTTAGGTTAAATTTTGTTTAGTTGGTAAACTAGTGGCTTGCAAGTTTCTGTATTCATGTACTTGCTTGGTTGAGTTTTAAAATCATCACTTGGTAGATTCATGCATGCATGCATTCATACTATTTCTTGTTTGTATATATTTGTGTGTAATTGTGTGCTACAACTTGTGTGTAGATTTTGCTAGTGATTGTGATTGTGACGAGTGCTACTCCACACTACCAAGGCAAGTGATATCATCATGAATATTCCATTCTATATTTTATTTATGCATTAGTAATATTTTTCTAAGTATAGGACTTGCATGGATATTTACAAGAACAAGCTATGCTTTGGGAAAACCTATTAGGTGAAGCCTTAGTGAAAATTTCCTAAGTCCAGATTCCTATTACTATCATGCTTAGCCTAGCTACTAGAAAACAAGGGTGGTTTATATATTCACTATGGAAAATTTCTAAGTCTAAGGACTTATGTTTTGCAAAATAAAACAACTAAGTTAATGAACCACCGGGTGGAATGGAAGGAATGGCTTATGTTGAGTGGTTCACAAGGCCATGGACTTGGCTTGTGTATCTCACTTGTGGATGGCCACCCAGAAACAAAGAGATTTGAGATGTCAAATGCTGAGAAGCTTCAAGTGCAACCACTTGGCATTATGGGCTCTGCCATGATCTTAGGATGCTAGAACTTAGTCTCTGGACAGAGGGTGGTAGATGGGTTGATAGGTTGGAACGCGGCCCATTTGACTAAGGAAAGGCTATCAAGGATCATTCTTGGGAAACCAAGGCTTGTGGGAAAGTGCACCACCTCTGCAGAGTGTAAACCTAAGTACTTAGCCATGTCCCTGGTAAAGGACAATTTGAGCATCAAGACATGGAAACTTCAAGAATCTCATCACCCAATTTCTAAATAAAACTTGTGGGTGAACAAAGGATAAAAGGATCTTCAGTCATTGATTGCTAGATGCCCCGAGTGGATCTAGAGTCTTTGTTTGATAGATGCCTTGGGTGTTTTTGCCAAGTAAATCTTCAGTTCTTGATTAGTAGATGCCCTGAGTGGATCTTCAGTCTTGATTGAAGATGTCTTGGAAAGTTTTTACCAAACAAAACTTAGTATTTTCAAAAGTTATGGAAAAATCTATTTTGAGCAATGCGCCTAAGCTCCACCAGCCAAAAGCATATAGTATTATAGTCCACTTAATTATATACTAGCAGTATCACTTGCCAATACTATTCCAAAGTATTGACCCTTGTGGCTGTAAGTTATGATGTTGCAAAGTTACTCGATGATGATTAGGTGTCATGTCTACACTCAACATGCTTGCTCGTGGCACATGAAGATGAAGACTTATGTTTATTTACTTATTCCATAAACTTGTACTAGGCCTTTGGCCATGAGTTGTAAAAGACTATGTTTTATCTCGAATGACTGTAATAAACGACCTTTGTATCTCAGGTACTTCATCTTAAACTGTGGATGCTAGCAATGATCCAGGACTAGCATTGCAATCACAGGATCTTTTTCCTTTACAAAGGAGGGATCTTACAGATGGTATCGTGAGCACCGTGTTGCCTGTAGGATTATGACCCTAGGATTGGAAACCACTAAGGAAAATTTTAACTTCTTCTACACTTGTCTATTCTTCTCAGAACTTTTTCTAATCTTCTCATTCTCATCTCTATTTGTAGATGAACTCACCAACTAAGCCAGAAGAAAGGACCACCATGACCATGACCTTGGAGTGTGAGACTGAGTTTCCCAAGATTCTCAAGGACCCCATGGAGACCATGGGAGTACATGGAAAAGAAAGGTACAAGGGCTTTCCAAAGAATGGAGGAAGGAATGGAGTATTGGTGGGTGCAACTTCACTTGTACAAGAATAAGGAAGACAACCACAAAGAAAAGGGCTTCTGCATGTACACCAACACTTTTATGCACACCACATTCTTTGAGTCAAGAAAAGAAGCAGCTTGAAGACTATCAAGGAACTAAGTGCTAGAGTCAAGGCAAGATGCTCAACCTCCAAAAAGACTTAGAGAAAGAGAAGGAACATACCCAAGAGTTGGAAGTCACCAACCAACTTAAGAGGAGATATCATAGACTTAGTGATAGAAGCATGTGAACAAGATAGGGTGATTGCCACTAGGAACATTGTGTTAGCCGCTGTGATCCAATGAGATAGGATTGTAAGCGCACTTCAAGTAGTCGATCACCACCTATCACCTTATTTTCCAAAATAAGACCTTAAATAAGTTTGAACCTTGGTTGATGTAATGGATTTATGTATTCATGACTTGTGTGATTTTGTGGTTATGCTTGAATGTTTGTCTTGTTTAATTTAAATTTGTGTTGTTCTAACCTTTCAATCTTATAAATAGATGCCTATTGCCATCAAGACTGCTGAGGAGTTCCAGTTACCTGCTTTGGTCCTCGTATCGTAGAGCTTACTACTTTACCTCGATCTCCCTCTTCCTATCATTACGGCACCCACTCACCAAGTTTGAGAGGAAGGACCTTTGGGGCTTCAAGGTGAACCAGCCAGACGCGACTGAGCCTACTACGAAGGCCATCGCCTTCAAGCTTATGCACGATGACGTGGGAGAGAGGCATGGAGGTGGTCATGCAGATCCGAGTAGGACGATTGTTAGGACGCTACTCCCGACAAAAGTTAGAGGCATCACTTCCACGCCTTCGGAAGGCGTGATGATGACGGAGAGTCCATTGACTTTTGAGGACGACTCGAGGGTCACAAGAGCCGATATCACTGCATTCTCCGTGACTTGAGACTCTTATTAGGCACGGATACCGATAGGACCAACGCTATGCTTAGTAATGACGAAGCCTGTGTGCAGCTTCATGCAGAAGGACAAGCTCTTCGCAGCAAAGCAGACGAGATAGTCAAGAGATGGAGGCAAAGTTCGAGACCCAAGACCGTAAGTTCAAGAGTCAAGAGAAGCGTGGTCCGTGATAGGAACAAGAGGATTCGTGGATATGACCGAGGAACTACAGTCCAAAGACTTCGAGTTAGAGCAAGCAAACAGACAAGGATTGAGAGGCTTGCCCGTAAGAGGGCTCTCAAGGCCAAGATCGACTCTTTGACCACTACCATCGAGGAGAACAAGACCGCAATGGAGAACGAGGTCTTACCTTTGTCGAGGAGGAGATTGATGCCGACGAGTAGATTTGACTACTCGCCATCTTTATTTACCGTGACTTGTTATTTATGAACTTATTGTTGGACCATCCCATTACGTGGATGGCTTGCCACTTGTATGTTTGTACTTTGAGATTTTGTTATCTTGTTGTTTAGATTTTATCCTTGTGTTGCATGTGTGATGTATTGTGCATAAATCATGTAAGGGTATCTCATTCTTATCTCTATATGAATAAACCACAGATGCCTCCCCGTCAGCCAGCAAACACCAACCCCAACCCCAACATTACCCCGGAAATGCAACAAATGATGAATGCGCAGACAAATTTATGCAAATGATGACGACGCTCATCCGTAACCAGAACAACAACAACAACCCCAACAACAACAATAACAACAATAATAACAACAACAACAACAACCCTCCGTGTTTTGATATGCTTACCAGATTTCTCAAGGCCCGAGGCCGCTAAGTTTTCAGAACGATCGATCCCATGGTGGCCAATGATCGCTACGCTCAGGAATAAAGACTTAGTGATCAGAGGATGCACAGATGCCGAAAAGGTCGTTTGCAAGACATCTGCTGAAGGACCAGCCACGCATGGTGGGACAATTTCAGATTACCACGCCTATCGATGAGGTGACTTGGGCTATATTTGAAGATGGCTTTCAGATTACTCATATCTCACCGTATGATGAGCCCGAAAAAGAAGGAATTTCAACCTGAAGCACGCCACCACAGCGTGGTGAATACATCAAGAGTTCAACTGCGCTATGCACCGATGAGGCCGACACCGATGCCAAAAGGAAGGAAAAGTTTCTAGAAGGCTTGAATGATGAGCTAAATCTTGTCTCTGTCAGGGCGATGTTCCAACTTATCAACACGTGGTGACAAGGCTGTTATTGTGGAGAATAAAATGAAGCAAGTCGAGAGTAAGAAGAGGAAACATCTGACAAGCACAGCTCGATCATCTCATAAACGATCTCACCATGATGATAGTGTCACTGTGATCCCACAAGCATGAGAAGTTTAACAAACACCAATCACAAACGCCATGACAACAAGCATCATCGCCATGAAAATGATATACAAGAACCACAAGAGTGGATATAAGAGCCACCACAAGGAAGTGGAAGTCACCTAAGACGGACATCAGCTGCTTCTAATGCTACAAATGCAAGAAGTGGGGCATTATGCTAATAAGTGCCCTGAAAAGAAAGTTGAAGGACCTAATAAGCCAAATCCTTTTCGTAAAGGACGTGTTAACCACATCAATGTGGAGGAGGTCTTTGAAGAGCCCGATGTTGTTGCTGGTAAGTTCGTACTCAATTCCATCTCAAGATTTGTACCTTTTTGACATCGTGCATCTCATTCATTCATATCTAAAGCATTTGTCGAAAGAAATGAACTACCGGAGAAACAATTGGGTGTCCTATAAGAGTAAGTTCTCCGGTGGAGAAATGATAGTAAACTCAGGATGCCATGACCTAGTCACAGAGTTTGGAAACATAAGTTTCAAAGGAACCCAATAATCCTAAATTCCCAAGGATTGATGTGATTTGGGAATGGATTGGATGACTAAGTATAAGGAGCACTAGATTGTGTAAATCACATGCTTTCACTCACAACCCCTCAAGGTAAGAGGATAATATTCAAGTCCAACTTTAAATCAAAAGGAGTAAGCTGAATTCTCTTAAGGGGTTAGTATGGACACTGCCAATAATTAGTGTGAGTATCCGGATGTGTTCCCTAAAGAATTACTGTGAATGCTACCAGACAGAGATGTGGAGTTTATATAGATTTGGCACCGTGTTCGACCAAGGCAAAGAGGCCTTATAAAATGTCAAATGATTTAACTGAAGAACTCAAGAAACAACTTGGAGAACAATTGCAGAAAGGATTCATCCAGCCAAGTTCTTCATCTTGGGGAGCTCCAGCTTTTGTTCAGAGAAAAGAGAGATAGAACTCAAAGACTATGCATAGATTACCGCTCTTCTCAACGAGGTAACCATCAAGAACAAATATCCTTTGCCAAGAATCAATGACTTGTTTGATCAGCTAGAAGGAGCTTGTGTGTTCTCGAAGATTGATCTGGGTCGTTATTTTCAACTCAAGATAAGAGAGCAAGACATACCTAAACAGCCTTCACCACGAGGTATGGATTGTATGAGTACACTGCGTGATGCCTTTTGGTTTAACCAACGCCCAAAGATACTTCATGAATATGGATGAACAAGGTGTTCATGGAATTTGACAAGTTCGTTGTCGCTTTGATCGATGACATCTTTAGCTCTACTCCAAGAGCAAGAAGAGCATGGAAAGACATCTACGCTTGATACTTGAGAAACTAAGGGAACATAAGCTTTATGCCAAGTTCAGCGGCGTGAGTTTTGGTTAGAGGAAGTTGATTTCTTGGTCATGTTATGGACAAAGGATGGTGTAGCAGTTGATCCCGCTAAAGTTTCGGCCAAGCATGTAATGGGAATCTCCTAAGAATGTAAAAGAGGTTCAGAAGTTTTGGTTTAGCAAAAGTGTTACTACGTAAGATTCATTGAAAATTTTTCTAAGGTTGCTAAACCAATGATGTAATTGTTAAAGAAAGATAAGAAATTTGCTTGGTCTCAAGGATGTGAACTCAGCTTTTCAAGAACTAAAGAAGAAGACTTGTGTCAAAGTCACATCTGCAGATTATGCCTACCAGATTTAAAAAGGATTTAAGTATATTCAGATGCTTCTCATCAAGGATTAGGAGCCGTATTTATGCAAGCAAGGGGCGTGAAAAGTTGTGGCTTATGCCTCAGAGACAACTCAAAACTCATGAAGTAAATTATCCTACTCATGATTTAGAGTTAGCCGTTGTTGTCCATGCACCTCAAAAACATGGAGACACTACCTTTTGGGGAAACGTTGTGAAGTGTTCACCGAATTATAAGAGCTTGAAATATATCTTCACCCGTATGAGATCAATATGAGACAAAGAAGATGGCTAGAACTTATCAAGGATTACGACTCTGAGTTTGCAATACCATTCCCCGTAAAGAAAAATGTAGTAGCAGATGCTCTAAGTCGTATATGCTTGTAAATGGTCTGTACCAAAGGTGAATTGGTCTGATGATTTGTGTAAGCAATTCAAGCTGAACTCGGGTTGAGATTGTGCTTCTGGCGACATCTTATGTCTTTGGATGTTCAACCCACACTAATCGCTGGATAAGATTAAAATAAAGCCTTAAAAAGACAAGTAGGAAAGAAATCAAGAGATTACAGGAAAGATTAGCTAAGGGAAGGCTTAAAAGTTTCCATATGGACCTAACAAGGTACTTTATGGCGGTCAGAAACGATTTGTGTTCCAGTAGTATAAGATCCGGAAATGCGGAAACCTGGGATTTTTACAAGAAGCTTGGTAACTCTCCATATTCTATTCAATTCGGAAACACCAAAATGTACATGGATATGGAAAGAAAGATTTTTGTGGAACAATCTTAAAAGGACACACATCGCTTAACACATTGCCTTGTGTGACGGGGTAGTAGTAGAGTGAAAGCGGAGCATCGTAAACCAAGCAGTGCTCTGCTTTCCAACCAATGCCTATTCCTCGAAAGTGGAAGTGGTGAAAATATTGTATGGGATTTCACATCGGATTACCAAGGACCAGGTCAGGGTATGATTCCATATGGGTAGCAGCGGATCGCCTAACTAAAGTGGCTCATTTTATACCCAGAAGACAACTTATACCGGGTGCCAAGTTAGCCAAAAAATCTGTTCTACATGAGCAGAATTGTATGTGCTTCTCATCGTGTACCCAGAGTATTGTGTCCGGAGGTAGAGGAACTCAGTTCACTTCTCTACTTTGGAGACAACTTCATGAATCTTTAGGGACTAGAGATTGGAATTCAAAGCAGATCGCTTTTTCATCCCGCTAAACTCGATGGACAAACGTAGGTAGTGACTAATTCCTTCCTCTCTTCAAATTCTTGAAGAGCATGTTGAGGGTATGTGCCCTAGACGTATGGAGCAAGTTGGGATGAAAGTCCGCCTTTACGCGCAGAGTTCTTCACAACAACAAATACCAAACTAGTATTGGGATGGCACCATTTGAGTTTCTATACGGAAGGAAGTGTACCACCCCATTGCTATGGAATGGCTGTGGGAGAAGAAGCTGCTTGGACTGCACTCTTTATCAAAGACGCCAAGAAAAGGTCAAAATTACAGAGAGCAGATTGAAGACAGCATTACCGATGTAAAGCTACACGCAGATGCTAAGCGTGAGAAGTCACGGTTGGGATAAAGCTTATCTTAGAGCATCACTACCGTGGAGTGAAAGATTTGAGTCAAAGGAA